>JAWHQI010001545.1:34681-69528 GCA_033032865.1 Dactylorhiza incarnata | reverse complement strand
TATATATATGTAATATCTAGTTGCCAACCAAAATCACCTAGAGGGGCGTGAATAGGTGATAATTGCGTCTTTTGCGGAATTAAAAATCTTGAAAATAAAGAACGCACAGAATGCAAATCACAATCACAAAGGACACAAGAAATTTATAGTGGTTCCCTGTTCTTGGGTACTCCACTTGCCGGCCTCGCCAATCTAGCACCACAGCTAGACTTAAATACTTCACAAATCTCGGATCAAGAACGATCCTACAATCCTCAAAGTCAAAACTCTTACAACTCGGAGATGAAACTCCTACAAACTCAGAGATAACCTTCTCTTACAACTCGGAGAATACCTCTCCTACAACTCGGAGAACAATCTCTCCTACAATCAAATGTAAATTTAGATTGAAACAATACTTAAACGAATCACGATCAGATCTGAATATTTGATGATGATCTTCTTTCTTCTTGCGACAGAAATGGCTTCGGCTTGATGTTGAAGAAGAGAATCGAATCGGCACAAATCAGATCTTCTAAGGTTTTGATCGATCCAATGAAAACAGGACGAGTGAGGCAATGATCGATCGACCTTTTTCTTCCACTTGGAGACGAAATCAGATAACTCACGATCGAACTCCAACGATGGCGATGCACGGCAATAGACGACGATCTTGAATCAGATTAGGTTTTCGGAAAATACGAACTCTGATCTTCTAATAAATACTTTGTCCTTCCATAGGAGTATTTCTTATATAGATGAAGATCTAACGATTAACCTTAAAAATGAGGAAGGACGTCACGTCAAATTGACGGAAAAGACTTGTCGTCAAAAAGGAAAAAAAACAAGGTTTACGAGAAAAGCTAGAACCAGACTTCTCGAGAGATCCAATACTTCTCGAGAGAACTGGCTAGTTCTCGAAAAACAGCTTTTGAAGAGAATACAAAAGAATTATGATAAATCTTCTCGAGAGATGAAAAGACTTCTCGAGAGCACAAGAAACTTATCGAGAGATGAAAGACTTCTCGAAAACAAAAAATACTTCTCGAGAGAGAAAGGATTTCTCGAAAGCTACCACTGAGACAGACTTCTCGAAGACAACTGAAAAGAAGATTTCTCAAAAACTAAGGGGACTTTCCGAGATATCATTGATTTCTCGAGAGATCATAACAGCTACTCGAAAACTTTAACTTTCTCGAAAAAGACCTTTGAGACAACCCTTCTCGAAAAATAACAAGGACTTCTCGAGAGCATTCAAGAACTTTTCGAAACGTACCTATACATCTCGAAAAATTTACTTAGGATAAATTTCTTCCTTTTCTCTAGACTAATGCTGCACACCAAGCTTTGAATCTTTAAATTCTTGATCATAAAGTGTATCCCAATTGAGAGATCACACATGAGTCAACCCCATACCCCACACAATGAAGAATTACATTGCATGAGACTGTGCTTATTGACCCATTGTGACCTGACATTGGTCTACACTTAGAAATGTGAACCTGCAAGAACATTACTAGAAAAATATATCAATACACAAACAATTCAATCTTGGTTCAAAGTTGACTTTCTACAAATCAAGGTTATTGTGGATACAAAACCCAACAATCTCCCCCTATTTGTAGAAGTCAGAACCCTACTTACCAAGATGAATTGTATCAAAAATATACTTGAAAGAACATTAAAAACAATATCTAAATATAAGAACATGATTGTCACATCAAAATCAAAAACTATATTTAGATTTAATATTGTCTAATGAATTAATTGTCACACAGGCATTTAGAAATAAAGTTTTAAAGATCCAAACAAAAACTTGACTTTAGATATCTGCCTTTTGCTTTCTCAACATTTCTTGCCTTTCAAAATAAACATATGGCTTTGGATGATACTTAGGAGGAGCTTCTGGAGCTGTTGGATTGTTGTACCCATAATTCTTGAAATGGATTCTTCTCTTGATTTGGCTTGTCTCATACTTTTTCCATTCAGAAGTGCTGTACAGATCAGAAGGTTTCACATTTCCTTCTTCTACAAGCTTGAGAGAGTCAAGAATGATAATCTTTGAAACTGGACTCCAAATTTCTGGATAAACCTTTGCTTCATCTACCACTGCTTTGCCAGAACCTGCTGAGCTGGAGCCAGGAACAGATCTGCTTGCAGAAGGTCCATCACCATATTTCCTTTTCCTAGAATATTGCATGGAGTAGTGAGTCTCTACTGAAGGATTAGCATCAAACTGCTCTGCTGGCCTTGGAGAAAATTGAGGAATTGAAGGAGCATCAGATTGAACTTGATCAAAATGAGGAGGAGGTTGAGCAGGGTCAATACCCAAATCAGGAAAGATTTCATGGTGGAGCCAAACAGCAGTATTAGAGGTGAAATCTTTTAACTCATTGACCTGCTTTTGGACACCTTGGGACAACTGCTCAAACCTATTAATCAAATGTCTATGAAAATCAAAAAGAGTTTGATCCAGTAACCCAATCATCTTCTCAGTTATACTGCCCTCCCCCTTTCTGACTTCTACAGATAGGGATTGGAGAATAGAATCCTTAAACTGTCCAACCTCATCAATGATTTTAAAGGCATTTTCCTCTTCCTTTGAAACCATGTATTCTTGGGTTTTTCTGACTTGAACCACTTCTGCAAGAACTGTGGCTACACTTTTTATGGTGTGATCAATGGCCTTTCCTCCCTGAATAACAACTTCTTTCATGTGATCTGAACTGGTTTTGAACTCTTTCAACTTCTTGGCCATTTCCTTTTCAATATCAGACAATCTTGCATGAACTTCTTTGAAGGAGTAATCTATTTTGGCACTTTGTCTTTGAAGCATTAACTCAACTTTACCAAGAATTGTACTTTCATCAAAAAGAGAAGGAGGAATAGGACCTGGTAGAACTTCTTCTGGGATATCTTCAAGAATAACTGAACTTTGGAGCTTGACAGGAGATATGTTGATTCTCTCATTTTCTTCATCAACAGTTTTGTCCTGTTCATCCTTGTTTGTTTCTAAACAAGACTCTTGCTCCCCCTCAATATTTACTGGGGTAGGAGATGAACCATGCACTGAAGCACCTGACCCAGCCATGTGGTCACTAGTGCTAAGTACATCATCAGCACCCTTTAGAATTTCACTTACCATATCTGCTATGGTGGAATCAATTTTGTCTTCATCAATAGCTGGTGGAGGTGAGAAATGATCAACTTGTTCTTGAGAAAGAAAAGTGTCTTCCATAGGAGTATCTGACACAACTTGAGCATCTGGGATGGATGGAGTTTTGGAAGGAACTTGATCTGAAGGAACTTGTTCTGATGGATCCTGAGCTGATGGAGAAAGATCTGTGTTTGTTGGAGGAGGGAGACTTGGCTCTGCTGAGGGAATGGTGTCTTGTGGAGCTGGAGATGGAGATGGATCTGGAACTGAACTGTGTTGCTGAGCTGGAGGTGGAGCTGGGATTGATGGTATTTCTGGAGGAGGAGAAATAGGAGCTTCAAACTCTGGTGCTGAGTGAGCTGAAGAAATGGGTTCCCCCTGGAGACCTGCATCTATAGTTGGCTTAGTAATCCTGATGTTCCACCTCTTCATTGTGACAACATCTACCTTCTTCAAATGATGTATAATAGCTCCTCTGGACATGTCAAACACAACTGGATCAAGCTGATTTAGATAAAGTGACAGAATCCTTGCAAAATTTGGACTTGTAATGCTTTCTTTAATCTTATTGAATAGAAAATCTGCCCAACTGAATCTTTTTCCACAAATCACTATTGCTATCAGGCTGAAAACATCTGAAGAGACATGACCTAGGCTGCCAGTATGACATAGTAAGACTTTTGAAATTATGTCCACTAGCAATTTTCCAACATCATTCATCTTTTGTCTACGAATAGTTGATGTTCCTTTATCTAATCCACAAAAGATTAGGGCATCAGCCCAATCCTCATTACTTAGAGTATGCTCAATTTCTATCAAGGGAACTTTCAAATACTTGGAAAGAGATTTTGGATTCAACTTGACTTTGAAATTTCCAACCATTGATTTCATCCTATTTCCGTTTTTGTGTACTTTGATATTGATAAACAAATCCTCTACTTCTCTAAACAGAATTCTACATTGATATTCTAGTAAGAAGGACAGACCAGCTGCTTCTAGAAGATAAAATAGGTTTTGAAACTCATCTAAAATTGATTGTAAGTCCTTCTCGCACAAGTTCACTGCCGACACCGATTTTAGGTTTTCCTGAAGGAGCCATTGATCGAGAGGAGAACTTGAAATGTGGGCTGGAGCGAGAGAAAGTCCGTCTGAATGCGAACTGGAACAACGATTTTGCGAAACAAGAAGATGAAACATCGTCGTTTATCGAGAGGAGATGGAAGAACCTCGCGTGAACTTTTAATTCATTTCGAGACTCTATATATAGTTTGGTTTGATGTGACAATTAATTTGGTTTTAATTAATTTAAAGAAAATGAAATACACGCGTACCTGGCTCTTCATATTCTCGAATATTGAAATTAAAGTTTTCGAAAAGTATAAGACATTTCTCGAGAGGTTGTTAAAGTTCTCGAGAAGTCTCAGAACTCTGCCGATCTTCTTCCGAAAGAGCATTTCTCGAGGGATGACCCATTTCTCGAGAAGTATAAACTTATTTTTCGAAAAGTGTCTTTAGTTTTCCGAAAAGTTTTAGCTCTATCCATATTCATAAAAAGCAAGTCATTTCTCGAGACAATAACTATATTTCTCGAGAAGTTTAATGATGACTTGGATTTTTCTTCTTTGATTTTTCTTCTTTGCAAATGATAAACCTGTACTTCATTTTAGAACATAAAATAAGATAAAATTTTTAAGAAAATTCACTTATCTTCTTCTCTTCTCCTTTGCTTGACCATTATTCCATGTTGAGCTTGAAGAAAGAGAACTTAGTCTCATCCAGTGGCTTCATGAATATATCTGCAATTTGCTTATCCGTAGGGACATAGCTTAAGTTGATATCCCCATTCTCCACATGTTCTCGGATGAAATGATATCTTAACTCGATATGCTTTGTCCGACTGTGTGAGACTGGATTATTTGCTATAGCAATTGCACTGGAGGAGTCACAAAAAATTGGAATTTTCTTTATCTTCAAATTATAATCTTAAAGCTGATTTCTTATCCAAAGAAGTTGTGCGCAACAACTGCCTGCAGAAATATATTCTGATTCGGCTGTTGAGATTGCAACACAATTTTGCTTCTTGCTGCTCCAGGAGATAAGCCTTCTTCCGAGAAATTGACATGTTCCGGAAGTGCTTTTCCTGTCGTCTCGACTACCTGCAAAATATGCATCTGAATAACCAATTAGCTCGCTATCATAACTTCTTGGGTACCATAAGCCAAGATTTGGTGTGCCTTTAAGATATCTCAAAATTCGCTTTGCAGCGGTATAGTGAGATTCCTTAGAGTTCACTTGAAATATGGCACAAACACATGTAGAAAACATTATGTCAGGCCTACTAGCAGTAAGGTAGAGCAGAGAGCCAATTATGCTTCTGTACTTGGTTTCATCAAAAGGTTTCCCTTTCTCATCCTTGTCCAGAGACATAGCTGAGCTCATTGGAGTCCTCATAGAGGTTGCACTCTCCAATCCAAATTTCTTAATCAACTCCTTGGTGAATTTTGTCTGTGAGATAAAAATTCCATCTTCTGATTGTTTCAGTTGAAGTCCTAAGAAATATTGTAGCTCTCCCATACTGCTCATTTCAAACTTCCCTAGCATAAGTTTTGAAAACTTTTTGCAAAGATTGTCGTCCGTAGAGCCAAAAATGATGTCATCGACATAGATTTGCACTAGCAAAATCTTGCCTTTTACTTCCCTAAGAAATAATGTTTTATCTATCTTTCCTCTTATGAACTTGTTCTCAAGAAGAAAATTAGATAGCGTCTCATACCAAGCTCGAGGAGCTTGTTTTAACCCATACAAAGCTTTTTGTAGTAAGTAAACATAATTAGGATGTTCAGAATCTACAAAACCTGGAGGTTGTTCAACGTATACTTCTTCTTTTATGTTACCATTCAGAAAAGCTGACTTAACGTCCATTTGGTATACGGTGAAACCTTTGAATGCAGCATAGGCTAAGAACATTCTGATTGCTTCAAGTCTTGCTACTGGAGCATAAGTTTGATCGAAGTCGATCCCTTCTTCCTGTCTATAACCTTTTGCTACAAGTTTGGCTTTCTTCTTTATAATTGTTCCATCCTCATCCAACTTGTTCCTGTAAACCCACTTTGTTCCAATAATATTTTTATCCTTGGGTTTTGGAACTAGTGTCCACACCTTGCAACGCTTGAATTGATTTAACTCTTCTTCCATTGCAATTATCCAGTGGGGGTCTTCATTTGCTTCTTGAAACTTCTTCGGTTCAACCTATGAAAGAAAACTTAAATGCATATTTTCGTTAGTAGTACCTCTTCTTGTTCTAATTCCGACTTGAGGATCTCCTATGATTTGATCAATAGGATGATCTCTCATGTGTCTGAACTCAAGGTTCCTTGCATCAGTTTGAACATTTGGAGCATCATCTGCTACTTGAATGTCTTCCTCCACTTGTACTTGTTCATCATCAAAATGATCTTCTTCTTCATTTGTGATTGGGGAAGAGATCTTGACGAAGGTTTGAGCATCAACTTTGACTTTCTCATCCAAGCTTATATCTTGTGTCTTTGAACCTGTACCTTCCATAGAAGCACTAGAAGAGCTGCTATTTAACAAGCTCGTTTCATCAAATACAACATTAATAGACTCTTCTACAACCAGGGTTTTCTTATTAAATATTCTATAAGCTCTACTAAGGCAGCTATAGCCTACAAAAATACCTTCAAAACTCTTTTCGCTAAACTTGGTTTTGTAATGCTTTCCATTATTAAGTACAAAGCATTTGCAACCAAAGATTCTAAAATACGAGATGGTTGGTCTCTTCCCTTTTAGTAGTTCATAAGGAGTCTTTTCATGGTTTTTGTTTATGAGTGCTCTGTTTTGCACATGGCATGCAGTGTTGACTGCTTCAGCCCAAAGATATTTGGGTAGAGAAGTGTCACTCAACATCATTCTGCAAGCCTCAATGAGTGTTCTATTTCTTCTCTCAGCTACCCCATTTTGTTGCGGAGTTCGAGGAGAGGAAAACTCATGAAAGATACCTAGTCTTTCACAAAAATTTGTCATGGCCCCAGATTCAAATTCTGTTCCATGGTCACTTCTGATTTTGACCACCGAACATTCAAATTCGTTCTGGATTTGCTTGACAAACTTGGTGAAAATGTTAAACGTATTTGACTTGTGTTTTAGAAAGAATACCCATGCAAAACGTGAGTAATCATCTACAATAACTAATGTGTAAGACTTACCTCCTAAACTTCTAACTTGCAAAGGACCAAATAAGTCCATATGATGTAGGTATAAACACCTAGTAGAATCTTTGCCTAAAATGCTCTTAAAGTTTGCTCTTGTTTGCTTGCCTTTTACATAAGCATGACAAGGTCTATCTTTAATGCACTTAATATTTGGCGCATCACGTACTAAGTTTTGAGAAAATAATTTATTTATAGTTTTGAAATTTATATGTGCTAATCTTTTATGCCATTGGTCAGCAAGAGATGCACTATTTTTTGCTAAGAGACACACTGGTGTAGAAGATGATAAACAAAGAAAATTTAAACAGAACATATTTCTACAACGAGTACCTGATAAAATCGTTTCTAGATTATCTGCCGATTTTATCAAACATTTATCTCTACGAAAATCAACTATATATCCTTTGTCACAAAGTTGACTTATGCTTAACAGATTATGATCTAACCCTTCCACATAAGCTACATCTGAAAAGGATACATTACCGTTAGAAATCATACCATAGCCTTTTGTTATCCCTCTGTCAGATCCGCCAAATATAACTTTTGGACCGTTTTTAATTGGAATGTAATTTTGCAAAAGGCTTCTAGTTCCGGTCATATGCCGAGAACAACCACTGTCCAAATACCAGATAGGATTATTGTTGGCCTTTGAACATACCTGCAAAAACAACTTATTTTGCCTTAGGAGCCCAAACAACTTTGAGTCCTTGGTCCCTTGTTAGTTGAGCACCACGAGGAACATTAACATTGCGAGTGGTCTTTCTTGCATTGTTAACTTGTGGTCTTTTGTAATAGGTGAGATTGAACCAACAGTCTACGACAAAGTGACCTATTTTGCCGCAACACCAACAATTAAACCTGTTGTATCTTTTCTTAATATTTTCCTGCTTAACTCTTTGAACGTTGATTTTAGGAGGAGCAATCCTTCTTGATGAGGATGCATCATGAGTACAGCATACACAGGGTAACGCTTTCTCCTTTGGCTTAGGTACAACAGTCTTTACTATTGGTGCTTTAACAGCACTTGGACCATGAACATAAGGACCATAATCTTTTAAATTTACTTCTTCATAAGGTGTTTTGAAAGCACATTGACCGAGGTATTGAGGACGAGCCCACCCCTTATAGTCATTGACATGCGCAAAATTAATTGGTCGTGTCAAGTGACCATAAGAGCTTTCCATGTCATAAGCATTTGTGGGAAGTAGAACTTTCTTAAATTCCACTTGTTCTAGATGGTCTTTCCCTTTTTCTTCGATAGTAGCTTTCTTAGCATTTTTATTTTTCTTCTTGACACGGGTGCCTTTAGAAGAATTTCTTGGCCCAGCGACATGACCTAAACCACTGCTATTTGCTTTAGCAGAGAAAGTATCAATGATTGGAAGAATGGTTTTCGGTTGTGAAAACTTTTCAACTAGCTTTTTCTCAGCGGCTAATTGTTCTTCCAGAACTTTAATAGAGTTCTCTTTCCGATCAAGGAGCTCATCTGAGCTTTTGATTTTGTCTTTCAAGATTTGGTTTTCCTCCTTGAAGAAAGAAAGTTGTTCAACTTCCTTTCTCAAATTAGATTCCACTTCTTTGAGAGACATGATCTCCTTGGTCTGTGTTTTGACTACCTTTCGGCATTTGTCAAAGCTTTTAAGCATTTCAGTATATTGGGTCATGAGGTTTGAGTCATCATCTGAAAGATAATCCTTTTGTTCAGCTGAGGCATATTCAGAATCAGATAAGATGGTGTGAGAATTTACCTTCCCGGTATATGGAGGTTCTTCTTCTTCATCAGTCATAGCCATCAGCCCGAAGTAGGCTTCTTCTTCACTACTTGATTTCTCCGAGTCACTATCGCTTAAAGTTTTATTCTTTTTAGCGACTAGACTCTTTTCAGTCTTCCTTTTTCCGTGGGTGGATTTCCTTTCTTCTTTTCTTCCACCGTCTTTCTTTTTATAAGGGCATTCAGCAATCATGTGCCCTGGCTTATTGCAACAATAGCAAACTATATCAGAAGAATTATGTTTACTAGTTTTAGATTTATACCTGTCATGATTGCTAGAGTTCTTTTTGTGATGATCACCATCACGTCGAGAATGTCTATTTTCAGAGGAAAACTTATTCTTCATGTGTCTTCTTTTGTTTAACAATTTCTTAAACTGACGAGAGATTAGAGAAAACTCTCCATCAGACATTTCAGAACTGGAGGAGCCGACTTCAGATTCTTTTTCATCATCAGATTCTTGTGTTCTAACTGGCAACAAAGCTCTGCTTTTTCTGGAGCTTTCGGCTTTCATAGCCAAGGTCCTTTCCTTGTTAGAAATTCTATTCCCATCTTCTTCTGTTTTGCGAATGTTCATTTGCAGTTCATGGGATAATAATTTCCCAAACAGATACTGTGGGTCTAGGTTTGGTAACTTTCCAAACTCTCTGATTGCAACTATCTTGCTATCCCAGTCTTTCGTTAGGGATCGCAGGAATTTGTCATTTAGTTCACCATTAGTAAATTCCCGACCATAATTCCTTAGGCCGTTTACTATCTTGAAGAATCTTTCATAAGCATCGGCAATGCACTCCTTTTTATTCTGCTTGAAAGCCTCGTACTCTTGATTCAAAAGAGATCTTCTATCATCTCTTACTTCTTCAGTACATTCCATAAGGACTATTAAAGACGTTCACATTTCTTTGGCAGAATTATAGTGAATTAAGTTTTGCAACATTGAATCATCCACTGCACTGGCAATTATGTTCTTTGCCTTTTTGTCCAAAGCAACGAGAGCGATCTCATCCTTTGTTAAGTCCATCATTTTCTTTGGTACTTTTAAGGTTGGATCAATAGTAGAAGCGGTCATAGGCACATGAGGTCCTTCTTCAACGACTTGGAAGATTCTTGGGTCTGTGGCTTCCATTTAAAATCTGACTCTTTCTTTCCACATAGGAAAGTTAGCCTTAGTGCATATTGGCAATTTCAACGAAGACGATTCCTTGCACTTTTCCATGATTTGTTAGCAATTAGAATGCAGAGATTCTATTCAAGGTGATAACCTTTCAAGAATAACCACCTCTGATACCAATTGTAATATCTAGTTGCCAACCAAAATCACCTAGAGGGGGGTGAATAGGTGATAATTGCGTCTTTTGCGAAATTGAAAATCTTGAAAATAAAGAACGCACAGAATGCAAATCACAATCACAGACGACATAAGAAATTTATAGTGGTTCCCCGTTCTTGGGTACTCCACTTGCCGGCCTCGCCAATCTAGCACCACAGCTAGACTTGACTACTTCACTAAATCTCGGATCAAGAACGATCCTACAATCCTCAGAGTCAATACTCTTACAACTCGGAGATCAAACTCTTACAAACTCAGAGATAACCTTCTCTTACAACTCGGAGAATACCTCTCCTACAACTCGGAGAACAATCTCTCCTACAATCAAATGTAAATTTAGATTGAAATAATACTTAACGAATCACGATCAGATCTGAATAATTTGATGATGATCTTCTTCCTTCTTGCGACAGAAATGGCTTCGGCTTGATGTTGAAGAAGAAGAATCGAATCGGCACAAATCAGATCTTCTAAGGTCTTGATCGATCCAATGAAAACAGGACGAGTGAGGCGATGATTGATCGACCTTTTTCTTCCACTTGGAGACGAAATCAGATAACTCACGATCGAACTCCAACGATGGCGATGCACGGCACTAGACGACGATCTTGAATCAGATTAGGTTTTCGGAAAATACGAACTCTGATCTTCTAATAATTACTTTGTCCTTCCATAGGAGTATTTCTTATATAGATGAAGATCTAACGATTAACCTTAAAAACGAGGAAGGACGTCACGTCAAATTGACGGAAAAGACTTGTCGTCAAAAAGGAAAAAAAAACAAGGTTTACGAGAAAAGCTAGAACCAGACTTCTCAAGAGATCCAATACTTCTCGAGAGAAACCGGCTAGTTCTCGAAAAACTGCTTTAGAAGAGAATACAAAAGAATTATGATAAATCTGCTCGAGAGATGAAAAAACTTTTCGAGAGCACAAGAAAGTTATCGAGAGATGAAAGACTTCTCGAAAACAAAAAATACTTCTCGAGAGAGAAAGGATTTCTCGAAAGCTACCACTGAGACAGACTTCTCGAAGACAACTGAAAAAGAAGATTTCTCGAAAACTAAGGGGACTTTCCGAGATATCATTGATTTCTAGAGAGATCATAACAGCTACTCGAAAACTTTAACTTTCTCGAAAAAGACCTTTGAGACAACCCTTCTCGAAAAATAACAAGGACTTCTCGAGAGCAATCAAGGACTTTTCGAAAAGTACCTATACATCTCGAAAAATTTACTTAGGATAAATTTCTTCTTTTCTCTTTAGACCAATGCTGCACACCAAGCTTTGAATCTTTAAAGTCTTGATCATAAGGTGTATCCCAATTGAGAGATCACAGATGAGTCAACCCCATACCCCACACAATGAAGAATTACATTGCATGAGACTGTGCTTATTGACCCATTGTGACCTGACATTGGTCTACACTTAGAAATGTGAACCTGCAAGAACATTACAAGAAAAATATATCAAATACACAGACAATTCAATCTTGGTTCAAAGTTGACTTTCTACAAATCAAGGTTATTGTGGATACAAAACCCAACAATATATATTCTAATAAATATATATATGCTTATAATATACTTATATATATATGTATATATATATGTATATATGTATATATATGTGTATATATGTATATATTAAGTATATATATACATATATACATAAATACTTATATATATATACTTATACTATATATATATATATATAAGTATATAGGTATATATACATAAATATCTATATATATGTATAAATATATATGTATATATATATAAATATATATATATATGTATATATATATGTATATATACATATATATATATATATTTATTTATATATATATACATATATATATATATACGTATATAGATGTATATATATATATTAAGAATATATATATACATATATATATAAGTATATATATACATATATATATATATATTTATATATCTATATATATATAAGTATATATATATATGTATATATATATTAAGTATATATATATACATATATATATAATTATATATATATGTGTATATATGTATATATATATGTATATATATATTAAGTATATATATGTATATATATATAAATATATGTATATATACATATATACATATATATACATATATATACATATATATATACGTGTATATAGATACATATATATATATGTATATATATGTATATATATATATATGTATAAATATATATATATGCTTAAAATATACTTATATATATATATGTATATATGTATATATATATATATATGTATATATATATATATTAAGTATATAGGTATATATACATATATATGTATATATATATGTATAAATATATATATATGTATATATATATAAGTATATATATATAAATTATATATATACATATATCTGATGGGGAATTTTCTCTAATCTCTCGTCAGTTTAAGAAATTGCTAAACAAAAGAAGACACATGAAGAATAAGTCTTCCTCTGAATATAGACACTCTCGACGTGATGGTGATCATCACAAAAAGGGTTCTAGCAATCATGACAGGTATAAATCTAAAACTGGTAAACATATTTCTTCTGACATAGTTTGCTTTTGTTGCAATAAGCCAGGGCACATGATTGCTGAATGTCCCTATAAAAAGAAAGAGGGTGGAAGAAAAGAAGAAAAGAAATCCACCCACGGGAAAAGGAAGACTGAAAAGATTCAAGTCGCTACAAAGAACAAAACTTTAAGCGACAGTGACTCGGAGAAATCAAGTAGTGAAGAAGAAGCCTACTTCGGGCTGTGGCTATGACTGATGAAGAAGAAGAACCTCCATATAATGGGAAGGTAAATTCTCACACTATCTTATCTGATTCTGAATATGCCTCAGCTGAACAAAAGGATTATCTTTCAGATGATGACTCAAACCTCATGACCCAATATACTGAAATGCTTAAAAGCTTTGACAAATGCCGAAAGGTAGTCAAAACACAGGCCAACGAGATCCTGTCTCTCAAAGAAGTGGAATCTAATTTGAGAAAGGAAGTTGAACAACTTTCTTCCTTCAAAGAGGAAAACAAAATCTTGAAAGACAAAATCAAAAGCTCAGATGAGCTCCTTGATCGGAGAGAGAACTCTATCAAAGTTCTGGAAGAACAGCTAGCCGCTGAAAAGAAGCTAGTTGAAAATTTTCACAACCAAAAACCATTCTTCCAATCATTGATACTTACTCTGCTAAAGCGAGTAGCAGTGGTTTAGGTCATGTCTCTGAGCCAAGTAATTCTTCTAAAAGTACCGATGCCAAGAAGAAAAATAAGAATGCTAAGAAAGCTACCGTCGAGGAAAAAGGGAAAGCCCATCTAGAACAAGTGGAATTTAAGAAAGTTCTTCTTCCCACGAATGTTTATGACATGGAAAGCTCTTATGGTCACTTGACACGACCAATTAATTTTGCGCTTGTCAATGACTATAAGGGGTGGGCTCGTCCTCAATACCTCGGTCAAAGTGCTTTCAAAGCACCTTATGAAGAAGTAAATCTGAGAGATTACGGTCCTTATGTTCATGGTCCAAGTGCTGTTAGAGCACCAATAGTAAAGACTGTTGTACCTAAGCCAAAGGAGAAATGTTACCCTATGTATGCTGTACTCATGAAGCATCCTCATCAAGAAGGATTACTTCTGCTAAAATCAACGTTCAAAGAGTTAAGCAGGAAAATATTAAGAAAAGATACAACAGGTTTAATTGTTGGTGTTGCGGCAAAATAGGTCACTTTGTCGTAGACTGTTGGTTCAATCTCACCTATTCCAAAAGACCACAAGTTAACAATGCAAGAAAGACCGCTCGCAATGTTAATGTTCCTCGTGGTGCTCAACTAACAAGGGACCAAGGACCCAAAGTTGTTTGGGCTCCTAAGGCAAAATAATTTGTTTTTGTAGGTATGTCCAAAGGCCAACAATAATCCTATCTGGTATTTGGACAGTGGTTGTTCTCGGCATATGACTGGAACAAGAAGTCTTTTGCAAAATTACATTCCAATTGAAAATGGTCCAAAAGTTATTTTTGGCGGATCTGACAGAGGAATAACAAAAGGCTATGGTATGATTTCTAACGGTAATGTATCTTTTTCAGATGTAGCTTATGTGGAAGGATTAGAACATAATCTGATAAGCATAAGTCAACTTTGTGATAAAGGATACATAGTTGATTTTCATAGAGATAAATGTTTGATAAAATCAGCTGATAATCTAGAAACGATTTTATCAGGCACTTGTTCTAGAAATATGTTCTGTTTAAACTTTCTTTGTTTATCATCTTCTACACCAGTGTGTCTTTTAGCAAAAGATAGTGCATCTCTTGCTGACCAATGGCATAAGAGATTAACACATATAAATTTCAAAACAATAAATAAATTATTTTCTCAAAACTTAGTATGTGATGCACCGAATATTAAGTGCATTCAAGATAGACCTTGTCATGCTTGTGTAAAAGGCAAGCAAACAAGAGCTACCTTTAAGAGCATTATAGGTAAAGATTCAACTAGGTGCTTATACCTACTTCATATGGACTTGTTTGGTCCGTTGCAAATTAGAAGTTTAGGAGGTAAGTCTTACACATTAGTTATTGTAAATGATTACTCACGTTTTGCATGGGTATTCTTTCTAAAACACAAGTCAGATACATTTGACATTTTCACCAAGTTTGTCAAGCAAATCCAGAACGAATTTGAATGTTCGGTGGTCAAAATCAGAAGTGACCATGTAACAGAATTTGAATCTGGGGGCATGACAGATTTTTGTGAAAGTCTAGGCATCTTTCATGAGTTTTCCTCTCCTCGAACTCCACAACAAAATGGGGTAGCTGAGAGAAGGAATAGAACACTCATTAAGGCTTGCAGAACAATGTTGAGTGATACATCACTACCCGAATAACTTTGGGCTAAAGCAGTCAACACTGCATGCCATGTGCAAAAGAGAGCACTCATAAACAAAAACCATGAAAAGACTCCTTATGAACTACTAAAAGGGAATAGACCAACCATCTCTTATTTTAGAATCTTTGGTTGCAAATGCTTTGTACTTAATAATGGAAAGCATTACAAAACCAAGTTTAGCGAAAAGAGTTTTGAAGGTATTTTTGTAGGCTATAGTAGCCATAGTAGAGCTTATAGAATATTTAATAAGAAAACCATGGTTGTAGAAGAGTCAATCAATGTTGTATTTGATGAAACGAGCATGCTACATAGCAGCTCTTCTAGTGCTTCTATTGAAGGTACAGGTTCAAATACACAAGATATAAGCTTTGATGAGCCAGTCAAAGTTGATGCTCAAACCTTCGTCAAGATCTCTTCCCCAATCACAAATGAAGAAGAAGATCATATTAAAGAAGAACCAGTGCAAGTGGAAGGAGACATTCAAGTAACAGATGATGCTCCAATTGTTCAAACTGATGCAAGAAACCTTGAGTTCAGACACATGAGAGACCATCCTATTGATCAAATCATAGGAGATCCTCAAGTCATAATTAGAACAAGAAGAGGTACTACTAACGAAAATATGCATTTAAGTTTTCTCTCACAGGTTGAACCGAAGCAGCTTAAAGAAGCAAATGAAGACCCCCACTATATAATTGCAATGTAAGAAGAGTTAAATTAATTCAAGCGTTGCAAGGTGTGGACACTAGTTCCAAAGCCCAAGGATAAAAATATTATTGGAACAAAGTGGGTCTACAGGAATAAGTTGGATGAGGATGGAATAATTATACAGAACAAAGCGAGACTTGTAGCAAAAGGATACAGACAGGAAGAAGGGATCGTCTTCGATCAAACTTATGCTCCGGTAGCAAGATTTGAAGCGATCAGAATGTTCTTAGCCTATGCTGCATTCAAAGTTTTCACCGTATACCAAATGGACGTTAAGTCAGCTTTTTTGAATGGTAACATAAAAGAAGAAGTATACGTTGAACAATCTCCAGGTTTTTTAGATTCTGAACATCCTAATTATGTTTACTTACTACAAAAAGCTTTGTATGGGTTAAAACAAGCTCCTCGAGCTTGGTATGAGATGCTGTCTAATTTTCTTCTTGAGAACAAGTTCACAAGAGGAAAGATAGATAAAACATTATTTCTTAGGGAAGTAAAAGGCAAGATTTTGCTAGTGCATATCTATGTCGCTGACATTATTTTTTGCTCTACAGACGACAATCTTTGCAAAAAGATTTCAAAACTTATGCAAGGAAAGTTTGAAATGAGCAGTATGGGAGAGCTAAAATATTTCTTAGGACTTCAAGTGAAACAATCTGAAGATGGAATTTTCATCTCACAGATGAAATTCACCAAGGAGCTGATTAAGAAATTTGGATTGGAGAGTGCAACCTCTATGAGGACTCCAATGAGCTCAGCTATGTCTCTGGACAAGGATGAGAAAGGGAAACCTTTTGATGAAACCAAATACAGAAGCATAATTGGCTCTCTGCTCTACCTTACTGCTAGTAGGCGTGATATAATGTTTTCTACATGTGTATGTGCCAGATATCGAGTGAACTCTAAGGAATCTCACTATACCGCTGCAAAGCAAATTTTGAGATATCTTAAAGGTACACCAAATCTTGGCTTATGGTACCCAAGAAGTAATGATAGCGAGCTAATTGGTTATTCAGATGCAGATTTTGCAGGTAGTAGAGAAGACAGGAAAAGCACTTCCGGAACATGTCAATTTCTTGGAAGAAGGCTTATCTCCTGGAGCAGCAAGAAGCAAAATTGTGTTGAAATTTCAACAGCCGAATCAGAATATATTTCTGCAGGCAGTTGTTGCGCACAACTTCTTTGGATAAGAAATCAGCTTCAAGATTATAACTTGAAGATAAAGAATATTCCAATGTTTTATGACTCCTCCAGTGCAATTGCTATAGCAAATAATCCAGTCTCACACAGTCGGACAAAGCATATTGAGTTAAGATATCATTTCATCCGAGAACATGTGGAGAATGGGGATATCAACTTAAGCTATGTCCCTATGGATAAGCAAATTGCAGATATATTCACGAAGCCTCTGGATGAGACTAAGTTCTCTTTCTTCAAGACAGAACTTGGAATGCTCAACATGGAATAATGGTCAAGCAAAGGAGAAGAGAAGAAGATAAGTGAATTTTCTGAAAGTTTTATCTTATTTTATGTTCTAAAATAAATTACAGGTTTATCATTTGCAAAGAAGAAAAATCCAAGTCATCATTAAACTTCTCGAGAAATGTAGTTAATATCTCGAGAAATGACTTGCCTTCTATGAATATGGATGAAAAAAAAAAGCTTTCGGAAAATTGACATCATCTCTCGAAAAATAAATTCACACTTCTCGAGAAATGGGTTATCCCTCGAGAAATGCTCTTTCGGAAGAAGATCGTCAAAGTTCTGAGACTTCTCGAGAACTTTAACTATCTCTCGAGAAATGTCTTATACTTTTCAAAAACTCTAATTTCCACTTACGAGAATATGAAAAGCCAGGTACGCGCGTATTTCATTTTCTTAATATTAATTAAAATCAAATTAATTGTCACATCGAACTAAACTATAAATAGACTATAGAAATGAATTAAAGATCACGCGAGGTCATTTCTTTTCCCTTTCAAAAAACGCCGACCGTTCGTCTTCTTTTCTCGCGAAGCCGATTATTCAGGTTTACGTTTCTCTCTCTTTCTCTCTCGCAATCTCTCAATCTCTCTTGCTCTATGGATCCTCAATCGAAGCCTAAGATCGGAGTTGGTAGTGAATTGGAGCAGGATGGTCTTATCTCTCTATCCGATGAATTTCAAAATCTTTTCTACCTTCTAGACCCGTTGGGTTGTCATTTGTTCTTGAACATCCATGCCGAGTTCTGCTTAAAGAGGTAGAAGAGTTCTTTATAAACATCAAAGTTCACAAGGAAAGGAAGAGGATGAAAACTGAAATTGGAAATTTCAAGATCATGGTCAGTCCTAAATCTCTATCTAAATTTCTAAGATTGCCAGTGGTATCTTCTGAGGACACATTAGTTGATGATGATTGGAATAGAGCCTTGAGCTTTTGTGGCTTAGACAAGACAGTTACAAATGTAAGAAGACATCAGATGAATGATGTAGGCAAACTTTTAGTGGACACTATTTGGAAAGTTTTGTTATGTAATACAGGAAGTTTGGGCTATGTCTCAACAAATGTGTTCTAGTTGATGACAACTGTAATTTGTGGAAAGAAGTTTGACTGGGCAAACTTTTTCTTCAGTAAGATTAAAGACAGTATTTTGTCTCCAAACTTTGCCAGAATTCTGTCTTTATATCTAAATCAGCTTAATCATGAAGTCTTTGACATGTCGAAAGGTGCAATCATACACCATCTGAAGAAGATAAATGTCACAACAATACAGAGATGGGATATCAAAATTACTAAGACAGTTGCAGGTGCAGGTCCCCAGGGGGAGCCTATTTCCTCAAGTCACTCAGCACCAGAGTATGAAGCTCCTGCTCCTCCTCCAGAAATACCAACAATCCCAGCTCCACCTCCAGCTCAGCAACTCAGTTCAGTTCCAGATCCATCTTCATCTACAGCTCCACAAGACACCATTTCTTCAGCAGAGCCAAGTCTTCCAACAGACACAGTTCTTCCTCCATCAGCTCAGGATCCATCAGAACAAGTTCTCTCAGATCAAGTTCCTTCCAAAAATCCATCAATCCCAGATGCTCAAGTTTTGTCAAATAGTCCTATGGAAGACACTTTTCTTTCTCAAGAACAGGTTGATCACTTCTCACCTCCTCCATTTATGGATAAAAACAGAGTTGATTCTACAATAGAAAATGTTGTTAGTGAAATTCTAAAAGGTTCTGATGATGTGCTTAGCACTAGTAACCATATGGCTGGGTCAGGTGCTGACTATGATTTTACTCAGGAAAAAGATGATGCTTCAGTGCATGATTCATCTCCTCCCCTAGTACATATTGAGGGGGAGCAAGAGCTTTGCTTAGAAACAAACAAGGATGATCAGGAAAAGCCTGTTGATGAAGAAACTGAGAGAATCAACATATCTCCTGTGAAGCTCCAAAGTTCAGTTATTATTGAAGATATACCAGAAGAAGTTCTTTCAGCCCCTATTCCTCCATCTCTTTATGATGAAAGTACAATTCTTGGTAATGTTGAACTTATGCTTCAAAGACAAAGTGCCAAAATAGATTACTCCTTCAAAGAAGTTCATGCAAGACTATCTGATATTGAAAAGGAAATGGCTAAGAAGTTGAAAGAATTCAAGACTAGTTCAGATCAACTGAAAGAGGTTGTTATTCAGGAAGGAAAGGCCATTGATAACACCATAGAGGGTGTAGCCACAGTTCTAGCAGAAGTTATTCATGTGAGAAAAACTCACGAAAACATGGCTTCAAAGGCTGAGGAAAATACTTTCAAAGTTATTGATGAGGTTGGACAGTTTAAGGATTCTATTCTCCAAACCCTATCTGTAGAAGTCAGAAAGGGGGAGGACAGTATAACTGAGAAGATGACTGGGTTACTGGATCAAACTCTTTTTGATTTTCATAGACATTTGATTAATAGGTTTGAGCAGTTGTCCCAAGGTGTCCAAATGCAGGTCAATGAGTTAATTGATTTCACCTCTAATACTGCTGTTTGGCTCCATCATGAAATCTTTCCTGATTTGGGTATTGACCCTGCTCAACCTCCTCCTCATTTTGATCAAGTTCAATCTGATGCTCCTTCAATTCCTCAATTTTCTCCAAGGCCAGCAGAGCAGTTTGATGCTAATCCTTCAATTGAGACTCACTCCTCCATGCATTATTCTAGAAAAAGGAAGTATGGTGATGGGCCTTCTGTAAGCAGATCTGTTCCTGGCTCCAGCTCAGCAGGTTCTGGCAAAGCAGTGGTAATGAAACAAAGGTTTATCCAGAACTTTGGAGTCCAGTTTCAAAGATTATCATTCTTGACTCTGTTAAGCTTGTCGAAGAAGGGAATGTGAAAGCTTCTGATCTGTACAACACTTCTGAATGGAAGAAGTATGAGACAAGCCAAACCAAGAGAAGAATCCATTTCAAGAATTATGGGTACAATAATCAAACAGCTCCAGAAGCTCCTCCCAAGTATCATCCAAAGCCGTATGTTTATTTTGAAAGGCAAGAAATGTTGAGAAAGAGAAATGCAAATATCTGAAGCCAAGTCTTTGAAGATCTTTAAAACTTTATTTCTATATGCCTGTGTGAACATTAATTCATTAGACAATCTTAAATCTAAATATAGTTTTTTGTTTTGATGTGACAATCATGTTCTTATATTTGGATATTGTTGTTAATGTTCTTTCCAGTATATTTTTTTATATTTTATATTTGATACAATTCATCTTGGTAAGTAGGGTTCTGACTTCTACAAATAGGGGGAGATTGTTGGGAATTGTATCCACAATAACCTTGATTTGTAGAAAGTCAACTTTGAACCAAGATTGAATTGTTTGTGTATTTGATATATTTTTCTAGTATTGTTCTTGCAGGTTCACATTGCTAAGTGTAGACCAATGTCAGGTCACAATGGGTCAATAAGCACAGTCTCATGCAATGTAATTCTTCATTGTGTGGGGTATCGGGTTGACTCATGTGTGATCTCTCAATTGGGATACACTTTATGATCAAGACATTAAAGATTCAAAGCATGGAGTGCAGCTTTGGTCAAGAGAAAAAGGAAGTAATTTTTCCTAAGTAAATTTTTCGAGATGTAAAGGTACTTTTCAAGAAGTCCTTCTATACTCTCGAGAAGTCCTTGTTATTTTTCGAGAAGGGTTATCTCAGAGGTCTTTTTCGAAAAAGTTGAATTTTTCGAGTAGTTATTTTCATTTCTCGAGAAATCATTGTTATCTCGAAAAGTCCTCTTAGTTTTCGAGAAAACTTCTTTTTTGTTTGTTTTCGAAGTCTGTCTCAGCTCAGCTTTCAAGAAGTCCTTCCTCTATCGAGAAGTACTTTTGCTTTCGAGAAGTTTCTTATGCTCTCGAGAAGTCTTCTATCTCTCGAGAGGCCCTGTCATAATTCCTTCTATATTTTCTTCTAATGTTGTTTTCGAGAACTTGCAGTCATCTCTCGAGAAGTTTTGCATTTCTCGAGAAGTCTGGTTTAAGTGTTTCTCATAAACTTTGTTTTTCCATTTTGACGACAAGTCTTTTCCGTCAAATTGACGTGACGACTTTCCTCGCATTAAGGTTTAATCGTTAGGTCTTCATCTATATAATGATTGCTCCTTAAGAATGAAATAATGATTCGAATTAGAATATCAGAGTTCGTACTTTTCTCTCTTAACCTAATCTGATCCAAGATCGTCGTCAAGTGCCGTGCATCGCCATCGTTGGAGTTCAATTGTGAGTTATCTGATTTCGTCTCCAAGTGGAAGAAAAAGTTCGATCGATCATTGCCTCACTCATCCTGTTTTCATTGGATCGATCAAGACCTTAGAAGATCTGATTTGTGCCGATTTGATTCTTCTTCTTCAACATCAAGCCGAAGACATTTCTGTCGCAAGAAGGAAGAAGATCATCATCAAATTATTCAGATCTGATCGTGATTCGTTAAGTATTGTTTCAATCTAAATTTACATTTGATTGTAGGAGAGATTGTTCTCCGAGTTGTAGGAGAGGTATTCTCCGAGTTGTAAGAGAGGCTTCTCTCTGAGTTTGTAGGAGATTGATCTCCGAGTTGTAAGAGTTTTGACTCTGAGGATTGTAGGATCGTTCTTGATCCGAGTTTTAGTGAAATAGTCAAGTCTAGCTGTGGTGCTAGATTGGCGAGGCCGGCAAGTGGAGTACCCAAGAACGGGGAACCACTATAAATCACTTGCGTCGTCTGTGATTGTGATTTGCATTCTGTGCGTTCTTTATTTTCAAGATTTTCAATTCCGCAAAAGACGCAGCTATAACCTATTCACCCCCCTCTAGGTGATTTTGGTTATCACCTAGAGGGGGGTGAATAGGTGATAACTGCGTCTTTTGCGGAATTGAAAATCTTGAAAATAAAGAACGCACAGAATGCAAATCACAATCACAGACGACGCAAGAAATTTATAGTGGTTCCCCGTTCTTGGGTACTCCACTTGCCGGCCTCGCCAATCTAGCACCACAGCTAGACTTGACTACTTCACTAAAACTCGGATCAAGAACGATCCTACAAATCTCAGAGTCAAAACTCTTACAACTCGGATATCAATCTCCTACAAACTCAGAGAGAACCCTCTCTTACAACTAAGAGAATACCTCTCCTACAACTCGCAGAACAATCTTTCCTAAAATCAAATGTAAATTTAGATTGAAACAATACTTAACGAATCACGATCAGTTCTGAATAATTTGAAGATGATCTTCTTCCTTCTTGCGATAGAAATGGCTTCGGCTTGATGTTGAAGAAGAAGAATCGAATCGGCACAAATCAGATCTTCTAAGGTCTTGATCGATCCAATGAAAACAGGACGATTGAGGCGATGATCGATCGACCTTTTTCTTCCACTTGGAGACGAAATCAGATAACATACGATCGAACTCCAACAATGGCGATGCACGACACAAGACGATGATCTTGGATCAGATTAGTTTAAGAGAGAAAAGTACGAACTCTGATCTTCTACTTCCCATACATATCTTTCTAAAGGAGCAATCATTATATAGATGAAGACCTAACGATTAAACCTTAACGCGAGGAAAGACGTCACGTCAATTTGACGGAAAAGACTTGTCATCAAAATGGAAAAACAAAGTTTACGAGAAAAGATAAAACCAGACTTCTCGGGAGATCCAAGGCTTCTCGAGAGAAACCGGCTAGTTCTCGAAAAACAGCTTTAGAAGAGAATATCAAAGAATTATGAAAGGGCCTCTCGAGAGATACAAGACTTCTCGAGAGCATAAGAAACTTCTCGAAAGCAAAAGTACTTCTCGAGAGAGGAAGGACTTCTCGAAAGCTGAGCTGAGACAGACTTCTCGAAAACAAACGAAAAAGAAGTTTTCTCGAAAACTAAGAGGACTTTTCGAGATAACAATGATTTCTCGAGAAATGAAAATAACTACTCAAAAAATTCAAATTTTTTGAGAAATACCTCTGAGACAACCCTTCTCGAAAAATAACAAGGACTTCTCGAAAAGTACCTTTACATCTCGAAAAATTTACTTAAGAAAAATTTCTTCCTTTGTCTTTAGACCAATGCTGCAATCCAAGCTTTGAATCTTTAATGTCTTGATCATAAAGTGTATCCCAATTGAGGGATCACACATGAGTCAACCCCATACCCCACACAATGAAGAATTACATTGCATGAGACTGTGCTTATTGACCAATTGTGACCTGACATTGGTCTACACTTAGCAATGTGAACCTGCAAGAAGATTACTAGAAAAGTATATCAAATACAAAAACAATTCAATCTTAGTTCAAAGTTGACTTCCTACAAATCAAGGTTATTGTGGATACAATACCCAACAATCTCCCCCTATTTGTAGAAGTCAGAACCCTACTTACCAAGATTAATTGTATCAAATATAAAATATAAAAAGATATACTGGAAAGAACATTAACAACAATATCTAAATATAAGAACATGATTGTCCCATCAAAACCAAAAACTAAATTTAGATGTAAGATTATCTAATGAATTAATGTTCACACAGGCATATAAAAATAAAGTTTTAAAGAACTTCAAAGACTTGACTTCAGATATTTGCATTTCTCTCTCTCAACATCTCTTGCCTTTCAAAGTAAGCATATGGCTTTGGATGATACTTGGGAGGAGCTTCTAGAGCTGTTGGATTGTTGTACCCATAATTCTTGAAATGGATTCTTCTCTAGGTTTGGCTTGTCTCATACTTCTTCCTTTCAGAAGTGCTGTAAAAATCAGAAACTTTCGCATTTCCTTCTTCTACAAGCTTAAGAGAGTCAAGAATGATAATTTTTGAAACTGGACTCCATAGTTCTGGATAAACCTTAGTTTCATCTGCAACTGCCTTGCCAGAACCTGCTGAACTGGAATCAGGAATAGACCTGCTTGCAGAAGATCCATCACCATACTTCCTTTTCCTAGATTAGTGCATTGAGGAGTGAGTCTCTACTGAAGGATTAGCATCAAACTGCCCTGTTGGCCTTGGAGAGAAATGAGGAACTGAAGGAGCATCAGGCTGAACTTGATCAAAACTTGGAGGAGGTTGTGCAGGGTCAATACCCAAATCAGGAAAGATTTCATGATGGAGCCAAACAGCAGTATTAGAGGTGAAAACTTTTATCTCATTTACCTGCTTTTGAACACCTTGGGACAACTGCTCAAACCTACTAATTAAATGTCTATGAAAGTCAAAGAGAGTTTGATCCAACAACCCAGTCATCTTCTCAGTTAAACTGTCCTCCCCCTTTCTGACTTCTACAGATAGGGTTTGGAGAAGTGAATCCTTAAACTGTCCAACCTCATCAATAACTTTGAAAGTATTTTCTTCAGCCTTTGAAGCCATGTTTTC
This sequence comes from Dactylorhiza incarnata, assembly GCA_033032865.1. Classification (NCBI taxonomy): domain Eukaryota; kingdom Viridiplantae; phylum Streptophyta; class Magnoliopsida; order Asparagales; family Orchidaceae; genus Dactylorhiza; species Dactylorhiza incarnata. The sequence goes on along the minus strand of JAWHQI010001545.1, from coordinate 44,589 downwards.
TTGAGTTTTTCTCACTTGAATAACTTCTGCTAGAACTGTGGCTACACCCTCTATGGTGTGATCAATGGCCTTTCCTCCCTGAATAACAACCTCTTTCAGTTGATCTGAACTAGTCTTGAATTCTTTCAATTTCTTAGCCATTTCCTTTTCAATATCAGATAGTCTTGCATGAACTTCTTTGAAGGAGTAATCTATTTTGGCACTCTGTCTTTGAAGCATAAGTTCAACTTTACCAAGAATTGTACTTTCATCATAAAGAGATGGAGGAATAGAGGCTGGAAGAACTTCTTCTGGTATATCTTCAATAATAACTGAACTTTGGATCTTCACAGGAGATATGCTGATTCTCTCAGTTTCTTCATCAACAGGTTTTTCCTGATCATCCTTGTTTGTTTCTAAGCAAGGCTCTTGCTCCCCCTCAATATGTACTGGGGGAGGAGATGAATCATGCACTGAAGAATCATCTTTTTCCTGAGTAAAATCATAGTCAGCACCTGACCCAACCATGTGGTCACTAGTGCTAAGCACATCATCAAAACCTTTTAGAATTTCACTAACAACATTTTCTATTGTAGAATCAACTCTGTTTTTACCCATAACTGGAGGAGGTGAGAAGTGATCAACTTGTTCTTGAGAAAGAAAAGTGTCTTCCATAGGAGTATCTGACAAAACTTGAGTATCTGGGATGGATGGATTTTTGGAAGGAACTTGATCTGAGAGAACTTGTTCTGATGGATCCTGAGCTGTTGGAGGAAGAACTGTGTCTGTTGGAAGACTTGGCTCTGCTGAAGAAATGGTGTCTTGTGGAGCTGTAGATGAAGATGGATCTAGAACTGAACTGAGTTACTGAGCTGGAGGTGGAGCTGGGATTGTTGGTATTTCTGGAGGAGGAGCAGGAGCTTCATACTCTGGTGCTGAGTGACTTGAGGAAATAGGCTCCCCCTGGGGACCTGCACCTGCAGCTGGCTTAGTAATTCTGATATCCCATCTATGTATTGTTGTGACATTTATCTTCTTCAGATGGTGTATGATTGCACCTTTCGACATGTCAAAGACTTCATGATTAAGCTCATTTAGATATAAAGACAGAATTCTGGCAAAGTTTGGAGACAAAATACTGTCTTTAATCTTACTGAAGAGAAAGTTTGCCCAGTCAAACTTCTTTCCACAAATTACAGTTGTCATCAACCAGAACACATCTGTTGAGACATAGCCCAAACTTCCTGTTTTACATAACAAAACTTTCCAAATAGTGTCCACTAAAAGTTTGCCTACATCATTCATCTGATGTCTTCTTACATTTTTAACTGTCTTGTCTAAGCCACAAAAGCTCAAGGCTCTATTCCAATCATCATCAACTAATGTGTCCTCAGAAGATACCACTGGCAATCTTAGAAATTTAGATAGAGATTTAGGACTGACCTTGATCTTGAAATTTCCGATTTCAGTTTTCATCCTCTTCCTTTCCTTGTGAACTTTGATGTTTATAAAGAACTCTTCTACCTCTTTAAGCAGAACTCGGCATGGATGTTCAAGAACAAATGACAACCCAGCGACGTCTAGAAGGTAGAAAAGATTTTGAAATTCATCTGATAGAGAGATAAGACCTTCCCGCTCCAATTCACTACCAACTCCGATCTTAGGCTTCGATTGAGGAGCCATAGAGCAAGAGAGATTGAGAGATTGCGAGAGAGAAAGAGAGAGAAACGTAAACCTGAATAATCAGCTTCGCGAGAAAAGAAGACGAACGGTCGGCGTTTTTCGAAAGGGAAAAGAAATGACCTCGCGTGATCTTTAATTCATTTCGATAGTCTATTTATAGTTTGGCTCGATGTGACAATTAATTTGATTTTAATTAATATTAAGAAAATGAAATACGCGCGTACCTGGCTTTTCATATTCTCGTAAGTGGAAATTAGAGTTTTCGAAAAGTATAAGACATTTCTCGAGAGATAGTTAAAGTTCTCGAGAAGTCTCAGAAATTTGCCGATCTTCTTCCGAAAGAGCATTTCTCGAGGGATAACCCATTTCTCGAGAAGTGTGAATTTATTTTTCGAGAGATGATGTCAATTTTCCGAAAGCTTTTATCTTCATCCATATTCATAGAAGGCAGGTCATTTCTTGAGATATTAACTACATTTCTCGAGAAGTTTAATGATGACTTGGATTTTCCTTCTTTGATTTTTCTTCTTTGCAAATGATAAACCTGTACTTCATTTTAGAACATAAAATAAGATAAATCTTTAAGAAAATTCACTTATCTTCTTCTCTTCTCCTTTGCTTGACCATTATTCCATGTTGAGCATTCCAAGTTCTGTCTTGAAGAAAGAGAACTTAGTCTCATCCAGTGGCTTCGTGAATATATCTGCAGTTTGCTTATCCGTAGGGACATAGCTTAAGTTGATATCCCCATTCTCCACCTGTTCTCGGATGAAATGATATCTTAACTCGATATGCTTTGTCCGACTGTGTGAGACTGGATTATTTGCTATAGCAATTGCACTGGAGGAGTCACAAAACATTGGAATATTCTTTATCTTCAAGTTATAATCTTGAAGCTGATTTCTTATCCAAAGAAGTTGTGCGCAACAACTGCCTGCAGAAATATATTCTGATTCGGCTGTTGAAATTGCAACACAATTTTGCTTCTTGCTGCTCCAGGAGATAAGCATTCTTCTGAGAAATTGATATTTTCCGGAAGTGCTTTTGCTGTCGTCTCTACTACCTGCAAAATCTGCATCTGAATAACCAATTAGCTCGCTATCATTACTTCTTGGGTACCATAAGCCAAGATTTGGTGTACCTTTAAGATATCTCAAAATTCGCTTTGCAGCGTTATAGTGAGATTCCTTAGAGTTCACTTGATATCTGGCACATACACATGTAGAAAACATTATTTCAGGCCTACTAGCAGTAAGGTAGAGCAGAGAACCAATTATGCTTCTGTACTTGGTTTCATCAAAAGGTTTCCCTTTCTCATCCTTGTCCAGAGACATAGCTGAGCTCATTGGAGTCCTCATAGAGGTTGCACTCTCCAATCCAAATTTCTTAATCATCTCCTTAGTGAATTTCGTCTGTGAGATGAAAATTCCATCTTCAGATTGTTTCACTTGAAATCCTAAGAAATATTTTAGCTCTCCCATACTGCTCATTTCAAACTTTCCTTGCATAAGTTTTGAAAACTTTTTGCAAAGATTGTCGTCTGTAGAGCCAAAAATAATGTCATCGACATAGATTTGCACTATCAAAATCTTGCCTTTTACTTCCCTAAGAAATAATGTTTTATCTATCTTTCCTCTTGTGAACTTGTTCTCAAGAAGAAAATTAGACAGCGTATCATACCAAGCTCGAGGAGCTTGTTTTAACCCATACAAAACTTTTTATAGTAAGTAAACATAATTAGGATGTTCAGAATCTACAAAACCTGGAGGTTGTTCAACGTATACTTCTTCTTTTATGTTACCATTCAGAAAAGCTGACTTACCGTCCATTTGGTATACGGTGAAAACTTTGAATGCAGCATAGGCTAAGAACATTCTGATCGCTTCAAATCTTGCTACCGGAGCATAAGTTTGATCGAAGTCGATCCCTTCTTCCTGTCTGTAATCTTTTGTTACAATTCTGGATTTGTTCTTTATAATTGTTCCATCCTCATCCAACTTATTCCTGTAAACCCACTTTGTTCCAATAATATTTTTATCCTTGGGTTTTGGAACTAGTGTCCACACCTTGCAACGCTTGAATTGATTTAACTCTTCTTCCATTGCAATTATCCGGTGGGGGTCTTCATTTGCTTCTTGAAACTTCTTCGGTTCAACCTGTGAGAGAAAACTTAAATGCATATTTTCATTAGTAGTACCTCTTCTTGTTCTAATTCCGACTTGAGGATCTCCTATGATTTGATCAATAGGACGATCTCTCATGTGTCTTAACTCAAGGTTCCTTGCATCAGTTTGAACAATTGGAGCATCATCTGTTACTTGAATGTCTCCTTCCACTTGCACTGGTTCTTCTTCAATCTGATCTCCTTCTTCATTTGTGATTGGGGAAGAGATCTTGACGAAGGTTTGAGCATCAACTTTGATTGGCTCATCCAAGCTTATATCTTGCAACTTTGAACCTGTAACTTCAACAGAAGCACTAGAAGAGCTGCTATGTAGCATGCTCGTTTTATCAAATACAACATTGATTGACTCTTCTACAAGCAGGGTTTTCTTATTAAATATTCTATAAGCTCTACTATGGCTGCTATAGCCTATAAAAATACCTTTAAAACTCTTTTCACTAAACTTGGTTTTGTAATGCTTTCCATTATTAAGTACAAAGCATTTGCAACCAAAGATTCTAAAATAAGAGATGGTTGGTCTCTTCCCTTTTAGTAGTTCATAAGGAGTCTTTTCATGGTTTTTGTTTATGAGTGCTCTGTTTTGCACATGGCATGCAGTGTTGACTGCTTCAGCCCAAAGATATTCGGGTAGAGAAGTGTCACTCAACATCGTTCTGCAAGCCTCAATGAGTGTTCTATTTCTTCTCTCAGCTACCCCATTTTGTTTTGGAGTTCGAGGAGAGGAAAACTCATGAAAGATACCTAGACTTTCACAAAAATCTGTCATAGCTCCAGATTCAAATTCTGTTCCATGGTCACTTCTGATTTTGACTACCAAACATTCAAATTCATTCTGGATTTGTTTAACAAATTTAGTGAAAATGTCAAATGTATCTGACTTGTGTTTTAGAAAGAATACCCATGCAAAACGTGAGTAATCATCTACAATAACTAATGTGTAAGACTTACCTCCCAAACTTCTAACTTGCAAAGGACCAAACAAGTCCATATGAAGTAGGTATAAACACCTAGTAGAATCTTTGCCTAAAATGCTCTTAAAGGTAACTCTTGTTTGCTTGCCTTTTACACAAGCATGACAAGGTCTATCTTTAATGCACTTAATATTTGGCGCATCACGTACTAAGTTTTGAGAAAATAATTTATTTATAGTTTTGAAATTTATATGTGCTAATCTCTTATGCCATTGGTCAGCAAGAGATGCACTATTTTTTGCTAAGAGACACACTGGTGTAGAAGATGATAATCAAAGGAAATTTAAACAGAACATATTACTACAACGAGTGCCTGATAAAATCGTTTCTAGATTATCTGCCGATTTTATCAAACACTTATCTCTACGAAAATTAACTATGTATCCTTTGTCACAAAGTTGACTTATGCTTATCAGATTATGTTCTAATCCTTTCACATAAGCTACATCTGAAAAGGATACATTACCGTTAGAAATCATTCCATAGCCTTTTGTTATTCCTCTGTCAGATCCGCCAAAAATAACTTTTGGACCGTTTTCAATTGGAATGTAATTTTGCAAAAGACTTCTTGTTCCAGTGATATGCCGAGAACAACCACTGTCCAAATACCAGATAGGATTTATGTTGGCTTTTGGACATACCTGCAACAACAAATTATTTTGCCTTAGGAGCCCAAACAACTTTGGGTCCTTGGTCCCTTGTTAGTTGAGCACTACGAGGAACATTAACATTGCGAGCGGTCTTTCTTGCATTGTTAACTTCTGGTCTTTTGGAATAGGTGAAATGGAACCAACATTCTATGGCAAATTGACCTATTTTGCGCAACACCAATAATTAAACCTGTTGTATCTTTTCTTAATATTTTCCTGCTTAACTCTTTGAACATTGATTTTAGCAGGAGCAATACTTCTTGATGAGGATGCTTCATGAGTACAGCATACACAGGGTAACACTTTCTCCTTTGGCTTAGGTACAACAGTCTTTACTTTTGGTGCTTCAACAGCACTTGGACCATGAACATAAGGACCATAATCTCTCAGATTTACTTCTTCATAAGGTGCTTTGAAAGCACTTTGACCGAGGTATTGAGGACGAGCCCAACCCTTATAGTCATTGACAGCCGCAAAATTAATTGGTCGTGTCAAGTGACCATAAGAGCTTTCCATGTCATAAGCATTTGTGGGAAGAAGAACTTTCTTAAATTCCACTTGTTCTAGATGGGCTTTCCCTTTTTCCTCGAAGGTAGCTTTCTTAGCATTCTTATTTTTCTTCTTGGCATGGGTGCTTTTAGAAGAATTACTTGGCTCAGCGACATGACCTAAACCACTGCTACTCGTTTTAGCAGAGAAAGTATCAATGATTGGAAGAATGGTTTTTGGTTGTGAAAACTTTTCAACTAGCTTCTTTTCAGCGGCTAGCTGTTCTTCTAGAACTTTGATAGAGTTCTCTCTCCGATCAAGGAGCTCATCTGAGCTTTTGATGTTGTCTTTTAAGATTTGGATTTCCTCTTTGAAGGAAGAAAGTTGTTCAACTTCCTTTCTCAAATTAGATTCCACTTCTTTGAGAGACATGATCTCCTTGGCCTGAGTTTTGACTATGTTTCGGCATTTGTCAAAACTTTTAAGCATTTCAGTATATTGGGTCATGGGGTTTGAGTCATCATCTGAAAGATAATCCTTTTGTTCAACTGAGGCATATTCAGAATCAGATAAGATAGTGTGAGAATTTACCTTCCCAGTATATGGAGGTTCTTCTTCTTCATCAGTCATAGCCATCAGCCCGAAGTAGGCTTCTTCTTCACTACTTGATTTCTCCGAGTCACTGTCACTTAAAGTTTTGTTCTTTTTAGCGACTAGACTCTTTTAAGTCTTCCTTTTTCCGTGGGTGGATTTCTTTTCTTCTTTTCTTCCACCCTCTTTCTTTTTATAAGGACATTCAGCAATCATGTGCCCTGGCTTATTGCAACAATAGCAAACTATGTCAGAAGAAATATGTTTACCAGTTTTAGATTTATACCTGTCATGATTGCTAGAACCCTTTTTGTGATGATCACCATCACGTCGAGAGTGTCTATATTCAGAGGAAGACTTGTTCTTCATGTGTCTTCTTTTGTTTAGCAATTTCTTAAACTGACGAGAGATTAGAGAAAATTCCCCATCAGACATTTCAGAACTGGAGGAGCCGGCTTCTGATTCTTTTTCATCATCATATTCTTGTGTTCTAACTGGAGATAAAGCTCTGCTTTTTCTGGAGCTCTCGGCTTTCATTGCCAAGGTCCTTTCCTTGCTAGAAATTCTATTCCCATCTTCTTCTGTTTTGCGAACATTCATTTGCAGCTCATGAGATAATAATTTCCCAAACAGATTCTGTGGGTCTAGGTTTGGTAACTTTCCAAACTCTCTGATTGCAACTATCTTGCTATCCCACTCTTTCGTTAGGGATCGCTGGAACTTGTCGTTTAGTTCACCATTAGTAAATTCCCGACCATAATTCCTTAGGCCGTTTACTATTTTGAAGAATCTTTCATATGCATCGGCAATGCACTCCTTTTTATTTTGCTTGAAAGCCTCATACTCTTGATTCAAAAGAGATCTTCTATCATCTCTTACTTCTTCAGTACCTTCCATAAGGACTATTAAAGACGTCCACATTTCTTTGGCAGAATTACAGTGAATTAAGTTTTACAACATTGAATCATCCACTGCACTGGCAATTATGTTCTTTGCCTTTTTGTCCAAAGCAACGAGAGCGATCTCATCCTTTGTTAAGTCCATCATTTTCTTTGGTACTTTTAAGGTTGGATCAATAGTAGAAGAGGTCATAGGCACATGAAGTCCTTCTTCCACGACTTGGAAGATTCTTGGGTCTGCGGCTTCCATATAAAATCTGACTCTTTCTTTCCACATAGGAAAGTTAGCCTTAGTGCATATTGGCAATTTCAACGAAAACGATTCCTTGCACTTTTCCATGATTTGTTGGCAATTAGAATGGAGAGATCCAATTCAATGTGTGAACCTTTCAAGAACAGCCTCCTCTGATACCAATTGTAATATCTAGTTGCCAACCAAAATCACCTAGAGGGGGGTGATTAGGTGATAACTGCGTCTTTTGCGGAATTGAAAATCTTGAAAATAAAGAACGCACAGAATGCAAATCACAATCACAGACGACACAAGAAATTTATAGTGGTTCCCCATTCTTGGGTACTCCACTTGCCGGCCTCGCCAATCTAGCACCACAGCTAGACTTGACTACTTCACTAAAACTCGGATCAAGAACGATCCTACAAATCTCAGAGTCAAAATTCTTACAACTCGGAGATCAATCTCCTACAAACTCAGACAGAACCCTCTCTTACAACACGGAGAATACCTCTCCTACAACTCGGAGAACAATCTCTCCTACAATCAAATGTAAATTTAGATTGAAACAATACTTAACGAATCAGGATCAGATCTGAATAATTTAAAGATGATCTTCTTCCTTCTTGCGACAGAAATGGCTTCGGCTTGTTGTTGAAGAAGAAGAATCGAATCGGCACAAATCAGATCTTCTAAGGTCTTGATCGATCCAATGAAAATAGGATGAGTGAGGAGATGATCGATCGACCTTTTTCTTCTACTTGGAGATGAAATCAGATAACATACGATCGAACTCCAATAATGGCGATGCACGGCACTAGACGACGATCTTGGATCAGATTAGGTTAAGAGAGAAAAGTACGAACCTTGATCTTCTACTTCCCAAACATATCTTTCTAACGGAGCAATCATTATATAGATGAAGACTTAACGATTAAACCTTAACGCGAGGAAAGACGTCACGTGAATTTGACGGAAAAGACTTGTCGTCAAAATGGAAAAACAAAGTTTACTAGAAAAGATAGAACCAGACTTCTTGAGAGATCCAAGGCTTCTAGAGAGAAACCGGCTAGTTCACGAAAAACAGCTTTAGAAGAGAATATCAAAGAATTATGACAGGGCTTCTGGAGAGATACAAGACTTCTCGAGAGCATAAGAATCTTCTCGAAAGCAAAAGTACTTCTTGAGAGAGGAAGGACTTCTCAAAAGCTGAGCTGAGACAGTCTTCTCGAAAACAAACAAAAAAGAAGTTTTCTCGAAAACTAAGAGCACTTTTCGAGGTAACAATGATTTCTCGAGAAATGAAAATAACTACTCGAAAAATTCAACTTTTTCGAGAAAGACCTCTGAGACAACCCTTCTCGAAAAATAACAAGGACTTCTCGAGAGTATAGAAGGACTTCTCGAGAGTATAGAAGGACTTCTCGAAAAGTACCTTTACATCTCGAAAAATTTACTTAGGAAAAATTTCTTCCTTTGTCTTTAGACCAATGCTGCTATCCAAGCTTTGAATCTTTAATGTCTTGATCATAAAGTGTATCCCAATTGAGAGATCACACATGAGTCAACCCCATACCCCACACAATGAAGAATTACATTGCATGAGACTATGCTTATTGACCAATTGTGACCTGACATTGGTCTACACTTAGCAATGTGAACCTGCAAGAAGATTACTAGAAAAGTATATCAAATACAAAAATAATTCAATCTTGGTTCAAAGTTGACTTCCTACAAATCAAGGTTATTGTGGATACAATACCCAACAATATATATACATATATATATATTTTTATATATATACATATATATATATATGTATATATATATATATTTATATATATATATTAAGTATATATATATATATGTATATATATATGTATATATGTATATATATATATTAAGTATATATATATATGTATATATATATATATACTTAATATATATATACATATATATACATATATATATATACGTATATATATGTGTATATATACTTAATATATATGTACATATATATATATACATATATACATATATATATACTTATATATACTTAATATATATATATATAAATATATATATATTTATATATATATATACATATATATATATATATATATTTATGCATATATATATACATATATATGTATATATACCTATATACTTATATATATATATTTAGTATAAGTATATATATAAGTATATATATATGTGTATATATATATT
>JAWHQI010001545.1:0-31172 GCA_033032865.1 Dactylorhiza incarnata | reverse complement strand
CTATCTTTATTTCTCGAGAAGTCTGTAGTGCTCTCGGAAAATCCTTTGATTTTCTCGAGAAGTCTTCTTTGCTGAATAGTTCTCTGAGAAAATCTTTCCTCTCGAGAAGTTTATTCTGATTTCTCGAGAAGTTCTTGTTTCTTCCGAAAAGTTTATTTTATCTTATTTCTCGAGAAGTTCCATGTTCTCGAGAAATCCTCTTTTCTTTCTCGCGAAACTCTGTCAATTTATTTGAAAGCCTTTTTCCGAGATCCAGCCGTGATTTCTCGAGAAGTCTCCTTTCTCTCGAGAAATCTGTTTCTCGTTCCTTCAATCTATTTTTGCCGACTTCTGTTTTCCGTCTGTTTGACGTGACTCCTTTTCTAGCTTAAGGCTTAAATATTCTATTTAGACCTTCTCCTATAAAAGGCCCTCTCTCTTAAGATTTGAATAATAATTATTCTTTTGAGAATCGTTCATGACCTAATTTCTCTCCCGAATCGCAAAGAACGTGAAAAGCGCCGCTCGCCGTCGCCTACGATTGGAGATCGTTCTTCTCATTGGAGTTGTCGATTTCTTTCAAGAAGGGTTCGATTGATCCATACTCAGGTTCTACAATCTCTATTGGATCGTTTCGGATTGCCAAAGACAGATTTGAAGGATCGTTGTTCTTCCTCATCGTTCTCAAAAGCCATTCAAGAAGAAGGAAGAAAATGCTTCTGTTATTCAGATCTGGTTTAGTATTGTTCAAAACCCTTTTCAATCTTTTGTAGGAGTTGTTATCTCCGAGTTGTAGGAGAGGTTGTTCTCCAAGTTGTAGGAGAAGTTTTCTCCGAGTTGTAAGAGAGGTTCTCTCTGAGTTTGTAGGAGTTTGACTCCGAGACTGTAGGATCGTTCTTGATCCGAGATTTAGTGAGTAGTCAAGTCTAGCTGTGGTGATAGATTGGCGAGGCCGGCAAGTGGAGTACCCAAGTAACGGGGAACCACTATAAATTCCTGGTGTTATCTGTGGCTGTGATTAATTTTGTGTGCTGTGCTTTACGTTTAATTTTTATTCCGCAAAAGACGTAGAGATCACCTATTCACCCCCTCCCCTCTAGGTGATTTAGGTAGGCAACTAGATACTTTCAATTGGTATCAGAGGGTCGCTGTTCAGTTGCTAGGTTAACACCTTGAACAGGATCCATCCTTCTAGTTGCTAGTAAGCCATGGATAGAGTCAAGGAATCCTCTCTGAAATTGCCCATCTGCACCTAAGGCCAACTTTCCTATGTGGAAGGAAAGAGTCTGTTTTTATATGGAAGCTGCAGATCCCAGAATCTTCCAAGTCGTGGAAGAAGGTCCCCATGTGCCAATGACCTGCTTCAGTCAACAAATCCTGCTGTTCAGATACCTAAGAAAATGATGGATTTGACTAAGGATGAGATAGCTCTTGTTGCTCTTGACAAGAAGGCTAAAAACATAATTGCAAGTGCAGTGGACGATTCCATGTTGCAAAACTTAATTCACTTGCAAATCAGCCAAAGAGATGTGGACATCCTTAATTGTTCTAATGGAAGGTACTGACGAGGTAAGAGAAGATAGAAGGTCTCTACTTAATCAAGAGTACGAGGCGTTTAAGCAGAATAAGAAGGAGTGCATTGCTGATGCGTACGAAAGATTCTTCAAGATAGTCAATGGTTTGAGGAACTACGACAGGGAGTTCACAAACGGTGAACTAAATGACAAATTCTTGCGTTCCCTAACTGAAAGACTGGGATAGCAAAATTGTTGCCATATAGAGAGTTTGGAAAACTGTCAAGTCTAGAACCTCAAAATCTGTTCGGGAAGCTGTTGTCTCATGAATTACAAATGAACATCCGAAAGTCTGAAGAGGATGTAAATCGAGCTTCAAGCAAAGAAAGAACCTTAAGCTTTGAAGGCAGAGAATTCAAAGAAGAGCAAAGCAGTGATACCGATCAGAGAAAAGGAATCTGATATTGAAGAAGAATCGGAAGCCAGCTCCTCCTGTTCCGAACTGTCTGATGGGGAGTTCTCTTTAATCTCCCGTCAGTTTAAGAAACTGCTGAACAAGCGGAGGCACATGAACAACAAGCCGTCTTCCTCGGATCATAAATATTCTCGTCGTGATGGCGAATATCACAGGAAGGGCTCAAGCAATAATGACAGGTATAAATCCAAACAGAACAAACACATTTCTTCTGACATTATTTGCTACTGTTGTAATAAGCCAGGGCACATAATTACTGAGTGTCCCTACAAAAGAAAGAAGGTGGAAGAAAAGAAGACAAGAAATCCACTCATGGAAAGAAGAAATCAGATAGAAGCTTCGTCGCTAAGAAAGCCAAAACTCTGAGCGACAGTGACTCCGATGAGTCAAGTGATGAAGAAGAAGCTTACTTCGGTCTGATGGCTATGTCTGATGATGAAGAAGCACCCCCGTACACCGGAAAGGTAAATGATCACACTATCCTATCTGATTCTGATTACGCTTCGGCTGAACAAAAGGATAACCTCTCAGACGATGAATCTGAGCTCATGTCTCAATATACCAAAATGCTCCAAAGCTTTGACAAGTGCCGAAAGGTTGTCAAAACTCAGGGTAAGGAGATCATGGCTCTCAAGGAGGTGGAATCTAACTTGAGAAAGAAGTTGAAGAACTTTCTTCTCTCAAAGAGGATGTCCAAGCCTTGAAAGACAAGATCAAAAGCTCGGAAGAGACTCTTGCCTTGAGAGATAATTCGATAAAAGTCTTGGAGGAACAGCTTGCGGCTGAGAAGAAGTTGGTTGAAGCATTCTCTCAACCTAAAACTGTTCTGCCAATTATTGGTACTTTTACCACTAAGGCAAAAGGAAGCGGTATAGGGCATGAAGCTAGTACTAGCAATTCTTCAAAAAATACAATTGCTAAGAAGAATGGTCTGGTTGCTAAGAAAGCTACTACCAAAGAAAAAGGGAAAGCTCATCAAGAGCCTGTAGCATTCAATAGAGTCATATTCCCTACGAATGCTTATGATTTGGAGAGTTCCTATGGTCATTTCGCACGACCAATTCCTTTTTCATCTGTAAATGATCATAAGGAATGGGCTCCTCCCCGAAACTTTGGTGATAGTGCTTTTCAAGCACCCTATCAAGAGATTAATCGGAAAGGGTACGGTCCATTTGTTCATGGTCCGAGTGCTAAGAAAGCACCAAAAGTGAATGCTGTTGCACCAAAGCCGAAAAAGACAATACCACCTTGTGTGTGTTGCCCCCATGAGGCATCCTCATCTAAAAGGGCTGCTCCTGCAAGAGCTAACGTTCAAAAAGTTAAGCAGAAGAGTGTAAAGAGAAGGTACAACAGATTCGACTGTTGGTGCTGCGGCAAAATTGGTCACTTTGCCGTTGATTGTTGGTTTAATACAACGTATACTAGGAGACCACAAGCGAACGTTGCAAGGCAGACCACTCGCAATGTTAACATTTATCGTGGTGCTCAACTGACACGGGACCAAGGACCCAAATTTGTTTGGGCTCCTAAGGCAAAATAATCTGTTTTTGCAGGTATGTCCAAAGGCCAATAAAAATCCAATCTGGTACTTGGACAGTGGATGCTCTCGGCACATGACCGGGACAAGAAGCCTTTTGCAAAACTACATTCCAGTTGCGAACGGTCCAAAAGTTATTTTTGGCGGTTCAGACAGAGGAATAACTAAAGGCTATGGTATGATTTCTAATGGAAATGTATCTTTTTCCGATGTAGCTTATGTGGAAGGATTACAACATAATCTGATAAGCATAAGTCAACTTTGTGATAAAGGATACATTGTTGATTTTCATAAAGATAAGTGTTTGATAAAGTCGGCTGAAAATCATGAAACGATTTTATCAGGCATTCGCTGTAGAAACATATTTTGTTTAAATTTTCTTTGCATATCATCTTCTACACCAGTATGTCTTTTGGCAAAAGATAGTGCATCTCTTGTTGACCATTGACACAAGAGATTAGCACATATAAATCTCAAAACTATTAATAAATTGTTTTCTCAAAACTTAGTGCGAGATGCACCAGATGTTAAGTGCATTAAAGATAGACCTTGTCATGCATGTGTAAAAGGCAAGCAAACAAGAGCTACCTTTAAGAGCATCATTGGCAAAGATTCAATCAGGTGTTTATACCTGCTCCAAATGGATTTGTTTGGTCCTTTGCAAATTAGAAGTTTAGGAGGAAAATCTTACACATTGGTTATTGTAGATGATTACTCTCGTTTTGCCTGGGTATTCTTTCTGAAACATAAGTCAGATACCTTTGACACTTTCACTAGCTTTGTTAAGCAAACCCAGAATGAATTTAACTGTTTAGTGGTCAAAATCAAAAGTGATCACGGAACAGAATTTGAATCTGGAGCAATGACAGACTTTTGTGAGAGCCTTGGTATCTTTCATGAGTTTTCCTCCCCCCGGACTCCACAACAAAATGGAGTAGCCGAGAGAAAGAACAGAACACTCATTGAGGCTTGCAGAACTATGTTGAGTGATTCATCATTACCAGAATATTTCTGGGCTGAAGCTGTCAACACTGCTTGCCACGTGCAAAACAGAGCACTCATAAATAAGAACCATGAAAAGACTCCTTATGAACTTTTAAAGGGCAAGAAACCAACCATTTCTTATTTCAGAATTTTTGGCAGTAAGTGCTTTGTACTTAACAATGGAAAGCATTTCAAAACTAAGTTTAGCGAAAAGAGCTTTGAAGGTATTTTCGTAGGCTATAGCAGCCATAGTAAAGCTTACCGTATTTTTAATAAGAAAACTCTGGTTGTAGAAGAGTCTATTAATGTTGTAATTGATGAGACGAGCATGCTTCAAAGCAGCTCTTCTAGTTCTTCTATTGAAGTTGCAGGTTCAAAGTTGCAAGATACACACTTGCATAAGCCAGTTAAAGACGACGCTCAAACCTTCGTCAAAATCTCTCCTCTAACCTTAGCTGAAGAGGAAGATCACCTTAATGAAGAGCCAACTCCAGTGGAAGAATTTGTTCCAGTTGAAGAAGAAGTAGTTCCTGTTGTTCCAAACGATGCGAGGAATCTTGAATTCAGACACATGAGGGACCATCCTATTAATCAAATCATAGGAGACCCTCATGAAGGTATTAGAACTAGAAGAGGTACTACTAACGAAAATTTGCACTTGAGCTTTCTTTCACAGGTAGAACCAAAGAAATTTCAAGAAGCAAATGAAGACCCACACTGGATTATTGCAATGGAAGAAGAATTAAACCAATTCAAGCGTTGCAAGGTCTGGACACTTGTTCCAAAGCCTAAGGATAAGAACATAATTGGAACAAAGTGGGTGTACAGAAACAAGTTGGACGAAGATGGAACAATCATCAAGAATAAAGCAAGACTTGTAGCTAAAGGCTACAGACAAGAAGAAGGAATCGACTTCGATCAGACATATGCACCGGTAGCAAGACTCGAAGCGATTAGGCTATTTCTAGCCTTTGCTGCATTCAAGGGTTTCACCGTATACCAAATGGACGTCAAGTCAGCATTCCTCAACGGAAATATCAAAGAAGAAGTATACGTGGAACAACCTCCAGGTTTTGTCAATCCAGACTTTCCTAATTATGTTTATTTACTTCAGAAAGCTTTATATGGTTTAAAACAAGCTCCTCGAGCTTGGTATGAGACGCTGTCTAACTTCCTTCTTGAGAACAAGTTCACAAGAGGAAAGATAGATAAGACATTATTTCTTAGGGAAGTAAAAGGCAAGATTTTGCTAGTGCAATTCTATGTTGATGACATTATTTTTGGCTCAACCGATGACAACCTTTGCAAGAAGTTTTCAAAACTTATGCAGGGGAAGTTTGAAATGAGCAGTATGGGTGAGCTGAAATATTTCTTAGGACTTCAAGTGAAACAATCTGAAGATGGAATTTTCATCTCTCAGACGAAGTTCACCAAGGAGTTAATTAAGAAATTCGGAATGGAGAGTGCAACCTCCATGAGAACTCCAATGAGCTCAGCTATGTCTCTGAACAAGGACGAGAAAGGGAAACCTTTTGATGAAACTAAATACAGAAGCATAATTGGCTCTTTGCTCTACCTTACTGCTAGTAGACCCGACATAATGTTTTCCACAGGTGTATGTGCTAGATATCAGGTGAACTCTAAGGAATCTCACTATACAGCTGCAAAGCGAATTTTGAGATATCTTAAGGGCACACCAAATCTTGGCTTATGGTACCCAAGAAGTAATGATAGCGAACTAATAGGGTATTCAGATGCAGATTTTGCAGGTAGCAGAGACGACAGGAAAAGCACTTCCGGAACATGCCAATTTCTCGGAAGACGACTTATATCCTGGAGTAGCAAGAAGCAGAATTGTGTTGCAATTTCAACCGCCGAGTCAGAATATATTTCTGCAGGCAGCTGTTGCGCACAACTTCTATGGATAAGGAATCAACTTCAAGACTACAATATGAAGGTCAAGAATATTCCAATGTTTTGTGATTCTTCCAGTGCAATTGCTATAGCAAACAATCCAGTCTCCCACAGTCGGACAAAGCATATTGAACTAAGGTATCACTTCATCCGGGAACATGTGGATAATGGGGACATCAACTTAAGCTATGTCCCTACGGATAAGCAAGTTGCAGATATATTCACGAAGCCGCTGGATGAGACCAAGTTCTCTTTCTTCAAGACGGAACTTGGAATGCTCAACTTGGAGTAATGCTTAAAGCAAGAATCTGTCCTTCAGAAAGAAAGAGGTAGAATTCTTCTAAGTCTTAACAGGATTTCTCGAGAAATGACATAGACTTTTCGAGAAATGAAAGACTTCTCGCAAAATGTACCTGTACTTCTCGAGAAATGGGTTATCCCTCGAGAAATGTTTTTTCAAAGTCAGAAAATCAGAATTCTGGAATCTCTCGAGAAATCAAGATACTTCTTGAGAAATTAGAATAGTTCTCGCGAGTCAGTATATCTCTCGAGAAATTGCGTTCAATTTTCAGAATTCTAGTCTTTATTTTCCGGGATACGAAAGGTCAGGTATGCGTGTTTTATTTTCTTTATCTATAAATAAATCTCGAATAATTGTCACATCAAACCAAACTATAAATAGACAATCGGAACAAATTAATGTTCACGCGAGTTCCTTCGTCTTCTTCTCGAAAAGCCGCCGACGGTTCGTCTTCCTCTCACGCGAAATCGAGATTTCTGGTCAGCTGATTCTTGATTTTCTTTCTCTCTCGCATTCAATTGTTCATTCCTCGTGATCAATGGCGCCTCATTCAAAGCCAAAGGTTGGCGTGGGCAGTGAATTAGTGCGAGAAGGCCTAATTTCCATCTCAGATGATTTCCAGAACCTGTTTTATCTTCTTGAAGCCGCCGGTTTATCTTTTGTTCTAGAGCAGCCATGCAAAGTTCTGTTTAAAGAGGTGGAGGATTTCTTCATTAATGTTAAAGTTCATAAAACTGGATTGAAGATGAAATCTACTATTGGGAATTCCAAAATCAAGATCACTCCTAAGTCTATTTCAAAACATCTGAAGTTGCCTTTAGTGAAGGAAGAAGATTCTCTGGATGATAATGATTGGGTAAAAGCTGTGAGCTATGTAGGTTAGACTTCAGCCAAGACAATTCGTAGACAGCAAATGAATGATGTCGGGAAACTTTTGGTGGACATCATCTCCAAGGTGCTGCTGGGAAATACTGGAAGCCTGGGATATGTCTCAGTGGATGTGTTCAGTTTAGTTACAACAGTAATCTGTGGGAAGAAGTGCAGCTGGGCAGACATAATGTTCAATAAGATCAAAGAGAGCATTTCTAGTCCTAATTTTGCAAGGATTATAACTCTCTATCTGAATCAGGTTGATCCTCAAGTCTTTGATATGTCCAAAGGGGCTATCATTCATCACTTGAAGAGGTTGGATGTGTTCACTCTCCAAAGGTGGAACATCAGGATAACCAAGCCTTCAGGAGGTGGTCATTCCCAGGGGGAGCCTTCTGGTCAACAGGATGTGCATTCAACTCCTCCTCCAGACTCTTCAGCACAGCTTCAAGCTCCTCCTTCTCCAAGTCTTCTTCCATCTCCAGGCCAGCTGAATGTCCCTCCAGCAGCAGATTTAGTTCCTCCTCTTTCATCAGAAAATATTCCATCAGATCAGGTTCCTCCAGGATCAGAGATTCCTGCTCCTGATGTGGTATTCTCCCCTATCTTAAATAATGTGGCTTCTCCTCCTCCTCCTCATGATGTTGCAAAAGAAACTGTTGATGCTAACATAGCAGATGTTCTTCTTGACATTCAGAACACTGTAGTTGATGATGAGCAGAACTCCAGTGATCACAATGCAGGTTCAGGTGCAGATTATGAATTCCATCATGATGATGATGATGTTTCTGTTCACAATACTCCTCCCCCAGCAAATACTGAGGGGGAGCAAGAGTCCTATATGGAAATGAATACAGAAGCACAGGGACAGCCTGAAGTTCAAGTAGATGAGACTGTGAATCTGTCTTTTCTTCCAGAGAAAAGTACAGTTGTTCTAGAAGAAATCCCTGAACCAGTCCTGCCAGCTCTCATTCCTCCTCCTCTCTTTGCTGACCATGCCTTGCTAGGTCAGATTGAAATGTTACTCCAAAGGAAGAGTGCCAAGATAGATTTATCTTTCAAGGAAGTGCATGCCAGGATAACAGATATAGAGAAAGCTATGGATAAAAAGCTGAAAGCCTTCCAAGATAGTTCAGAAGAACTCAAGAGGATTGTCTTTCAAGGAGGAAAAGCTATTGACCACACCATTGAGGGTGTTGGTAAAGTGTTAGAGCAGATAATTGAAGTCAGAAAGACTCAAGAATCTATGTATATTAAGGCTGATGAACACTGTTTTAAAATTGTTGATGAGGTAGGATTGTTCAAAGAATCTGTTCTCCAAGCTCTTCCTGTAGAAGTCAGAAAGGGGGAGGACAAGTTGATAGGTTCAATTGATGAGAACTTATTTGCATTTCATAATCACATGAGTGAGAAATTTGATCTACTGTCTCAGGGAGTCCAGAAGCAGGTAGCTGATGTCAAAGATTTCACACAAAGGTCTACTGCTTGGCTCCATAGTGAGATCTTTCCAGAAATGGGCATTGACCCTGCTATTTCCCCTCCTCAGTATGATCTCCCTCCTCAATTTCCTTCTGCACAGTATGAGGCTCCTCAGTTCTCTCCAAGACAAGATGTGTCTTCTGATGTAGAAGTTGCTTCTTCTAAGCAAGGTACAAGAAAAAGAAAATATGGTGAAGGACCTTCTGCTAAGAGATCAGTTCCTGAATCTAGTTCAGCAGGCTCTGGCAAAGCTGCTGCTACTGATCCTGTGAATTATCCAGAATTATGGAGTCCTATTTCAAAGGCTATTATTCTTGATTCACTCAGATTAGTTGAAGAAGGTGGAATGCTAGTTCAAGACTATTACAGCACTTCTGTATGGAAACTTTATCAAAACAGCAAGATCAAAAGGAGATTACATTACAGGACAAATAAGTACAATGATCCTACAGCTCCTCCAGCTCCTCCAGCTCCTCCAAAGTACCATCCTAAACCTTATGCATACTTCAAAAGACAGGATCAGAAAAGAAGAGACAATGTCAGAGAATGAAGACCATCAAATTCCTTTTATCATATGCTTGTGTGAACTTTAAGTCATGAGACAATCTGAAAATCTATATATAGTTTTGATTTTGATGTGATAATTATCTTTCTTGTATAGATTTAAATTTTTTTTTGATGCTCTTTCTTTCTCTGTCTCTATTTAATTCCTTGTATATCATGTTGTGTATTATTTTGTTGCAATTCATCTTGGTAAGTAGGGTTCTGACTTCTACAAATAGGGGGAGATTGTTGGGTATTGTATCCACAATAACCTTGATTTGTAGAAAGTCAACTATGAACCAAGATTGAATTGCTTATGTATTTGATTTGTTTCTCTAGTTTTGTCTTGCAGGTTCCCATTGCTAAGTGTAAACCAATGTCAGGTCACAGTGGGTCAATGAGCACAGTCTCTTACAATGTAATTCCTCATTGTATGAGATATGGTGTTGACTCATATGTGATCTCTCTATTGGAATGCATTTCTATTCAAGATAAAGGAAGCTAAGGTCTTGGAGGTGTAGCTGTTCTCAGAGAAAAGTTTAAAGAATTTCTTCCAAGTGTATTTCTCGAGAATCCAAGTATATTTCTCGAGAAATCTGAAAAGCTCTCGGAAAATCCTTTGGAATTCTCGAGAAGTTCTTTTCAGCTTAAGTCTTCGAAGGAAATCCAAATTTCTCGAGAAGCTATCTTTATTTCTCGAGAAGTCTGTAGTGCTCTCGGAAAATTCTTTGTTTTTCTCGAGAAGTCTTCTTTGCTGAAAGTCTCTGAGAAAATCTTTCCTCTCGAGAAGTTTATCTGATTTCTCGAGAAGTTCTTGTTTCTTACGAAAAAGGTTAGTTTATCTTATTTCTCGAAGAAGATCTTTGTTCTCGAGAAATCCCTTCTTTTCTCGAGAAGCTCTGTCAATTTGTTTGAAAGCCTTTTTCCGAGATCCAGCCGTGATTTCTCGAGAAGTCTTCTTTCTCTCGAGAAATCTGTTTCTCGTTCCTTCAAACTGTTTTTGCCGACTTCTGTTATTCGTCTGTTTGACGAGATTCCTTTTCTGGATTAAGGCTTAAATATTCTATTTAGACCTTCTCCTATAAAAGGACCTCTATCTTAAGATTTTGATTAATTAATTCCTTTCCGAATCTCTCTCTCCCGATCTTAAAGAACGAGAAAAGCGCCGCTCGCCGTCGTCTACGATTGGAGATCGTTCTACTCTTTGGAGTTGCCGATTTCTATCAAGAAGGATTCGATTGATCCATGCTCAGGTTCTGCAATCTCTATTGGATCATTTCGGATTGCCAAAGACAGATTCGAAGGATCGTTGTTCTTCCTCATCGTTCTCAAAAGCCATTCAAGAAGAAAGAAGAAAATGCTTCTGTTATTCAGATCTGGTTTAGTATTGTTCAAACCCTTTTCAATCTGTTGTAGGAGTTGTTATCTCCGAGTTGTAGGAGAGGTTGTTCTCCGAGTTGTAGGAGAAGTTTTCTCCGAGTTGTAAGAGAGGTTCTCTCTGAGTTTGTAGGAGTTTGACTCCGAGACTGTAGGATCTTTCTGATCCGAGATTTACTGAGTAGTCAAGTCTAGCTGTGGTGCTAGATTGGCGAGGCCGGCAGTGGAGTACCCAAGTACGGGGAACCACTATAAATTCCTGGTGTTATCTGTGGCTGTGATTAATTTTGTGTGCTGTGCTTTACGTTTAATTTTTAATTCCGCAAAAGACGTAGAGATCACCTATTCACCCCCCTCTAGGTGATTTAGGTAGGCAACTAGATACTTCATTCATGTTGAACACTTTTCCTAAAAATGTCATATAGAATGTTTATTTTCTGAAGGCGCGGCACCGGGAAGAACAATTGCGAATCGCATAGTTTAGGTAATACACGCAGAACACCCGCCTTTTGAAAATAGACGTCCTATATGACATTTTTAGGAAAAGTGTTCAACATCAAAGTTGTAGATCTCGACGAGATCTACAACTTTCATGTTGAACATTTTTCCTAAAAATGTCATATAGGATGTCTATTTTCTGAAGGCGCGGCACCGGGCAGAACAATTGCGAATCGCATAGTTTAGGTAATATACGCAGAACACTCGCCTTTTGAAAATAGACGTCCTATATTACATTTTTAGGAAAAGTGTTCAACATCAAAGTTGTAGATCTCGACGAGATCTACAACTTTCATGTTGAACACTTTTCCTAAAAATGTCATATAGGATGTCTATTTTCTGAAGGCGCGGCACCTGGCAGAACAATTGCGAATCGCATAATTTAGGTAATATACGCAGAACACGCGCCTTTTGAAAATAGACGTCCTACATGACATTTTTAGGAAAAGTGTTCAACATCAAAGTTGTAGATCTCGACGAGATCTACAACTTTCATGTTGAACACTTTTCCTAAAAATGTCATATAGGATGTCTATTTTCTGAAGGCGCGGCACCGGGCAGAACAATTGCGAATCGCATAGTTTAGGTAATATACGCAGAACACGCGCCTTTTGAAAATAGACGTCCTATATTACATTTTTAGGAAAAGTGTTCAACATCAAAGTTGTAGATCTCGACGAGATCTACAACTTTCATGTTGAACACTTTTCCTAAAAATATCATATAGCATGTCTATTTTCTGAAGGCGCGACACCGGGCAGAACAATTGCGAATCGCATAATTTAGGTAATATACGCAGAACACGCGCCTTTTGAAAATAGACGCCCTATATGACATTTTTAGGAAAAGTGTTCAGCATGAAAGTTGTAGATCTCGTTGAACACTTTTCCAAAAAATGTCATATAGGATGTCTATTTTCTGAAGGCGCGGCACCGGGCAGAACAATTGCTTATCGCATAGTTTAGGTAATATACGCAGAACACACGCCTTTTTAAAATAGACGTCCTATATGACATTTTTAGGAAAAGTGTTCAACATCAAAGTTGTAGATCTCAACGAGATCTACAACTTTGATGTTGAACACTTTTCCTAAAAATGTCATATAGGATGTCTATTTTCTGAAGGCGCGGCACCGGGCAGAACAATTGCGAATCGCATAGTTTAGGTAATATACGCAGAACACGCGCCTTTTGAAAATAGACGTCCTATATTACATTTTTAGGAAAAGTGTTCAACATCAAAGTTGTAGATCTCGACAAGATCTACAACTTTCATGTTGAACACTTTCCTAAAAATGTCATATAGGATGTCTATTTTCTGAAGGCGCGGCACCGGGCAGAACAATTGCGAATCGCATAGTTTAGGTAATATACGCAGAACACGCGCCTTTTGAAAATAGACGTCCTATATGACATTTTTAGGAAAAGTGTTCAACATCAAAGTTGTAGATCTCGGCGAGATCTACAACTTTCATGCTGAACACTTTTCCTAAAAATGTCATATAGGATGTCTATTTTCTGAAGGCGCGGCACCGGGCAGAACAGTTGCGAATCGCATAGTTTAGGTAATATACGCAGAACACGCGCCTTTTGAAAATAGACATCCTATATGACATTTTTAGGAAAAGTGTTCAACATGAAAGTTGTAGATCTCGTCGAGATCTACAACTTCCATGTTGAACACTTTTCCTAAAAATGTCATATGGGATGTCTATTTTCTGAAGGCGCGGCACCGGGCAGAACAATTGCGAATCGCATAGTTTAGGTAATATACGCAGAACACACGCCTTTTGAAAATAGACGTCCTATATGACATTTTAGGAAAAGTGTTCAACTTCAAAGTTGTAGATCTCGACGAGATCTACAACTTTCATGTTGAACACTTTTCCTAAAAATGTCATATAGGATGTCTATTTTCTGAAGGCGCGGCACCGGGCAGAACAATTGCGAATCGCATAGTTTAGGTAATATACGCAGAACACGCGCCTTTTGAAAATTGACGTCCTATATGACATTTTTAGGAAAAATGTTTCAACATCAAAGTTGTAAATCTCGACGAGATCTACAACTTTCATGTTGAACACTTTTCCTAAAAATGTCATATAAGATGTCTATTTTCTGAAGGCGCGGCACCGGGCAGAACAATTGTGAATCGCATAGTTTAGGTAATATACGCAAAACACGCGCCTTGTCGAGATCTACAACTTTGATGTTGAACTCTTTTCCTAAAAATGTCATATAGGACGTCTATTTTCTGAAGGCGCGGCACCAGGCAGAACAATTGCGAATCGCATAGTTTAGGTAATATACGCAGAACACGCGCCTTTTGAAAATAGACGTCCTATATGACATTTTTAGGAAAAGTGTTCAACATCAAAGTTGTAGATCTCGACGAGATCTACAACTTTCATGTTGAACACTTTTCCTAAAAATGTCATATAGGATGCCTATTTTCTGAAGGCGCGGCACCGGGCAGAACAGTTGCGAATCGCATAGTTTAGGTAATATACGCAGAACACGTGCCTTTTGAAAATAGACGTTCTATATGACATTTTTAGGAAAAGTGTTCAACATGAAAGTTGTAGATCTCGTCGAGATCTACAACTTTCATGTTGAACACTTTTCCTACAAATGTCATATAGGATGTCTATTTTCTGAAGGCGCGGCACCGAGCAGAACAATTGCGAATCGCATAGTTTAGGTAATATACGCAGAACACGCGCCTTTTGAAAATAGACGTCCTATATGACATTTTTTGGAAAAGTGTTCAACATGAAAGTTGTAGATCTCTCGACGAGATCTACAACTTTCATGTTGAACACTTTTCCAAAAAATGTCATATAGGATGTCTATTTTCTGAAGGCGCGACACTGGGCAGAACAATTGCGAATCGCATAGTTTATGTAATATACGCAGAACACGCGCCTTTTGAAAATAGACGTCCTATATGATATTTTTAGGAAAGGTGTTCAACATCAAAGTTGTAGATCTCGACGAGATCTACAACTTTCATGTTGAACACCTTTCCTAAAAATGTCATATAGGATGTCTGTTTTCTGAAGGCGCGGCACCGGGCAGAACAATTGCGAATCGCATAGTTTAGGTAATATACGCAAAACACGCGTCTTTTGAAAATAGACGTCCTATATGACATTTTTAGGAAAAGTGTTAAACATCAAAGTTGTAGATCTCGATGAGATCTACAACTTTCATGTTGATCACTTTTCCTAAAAATGTCATATAGGATGTCTATTTTCTGAAGGCGCGTCACCGGGCAGAACAATTGCGAATCGCATAGTTTAGGTAATATACGCAGAACACGCGCCTTTTGAAAATAGACGTCCTATATGACATTTTTAGGAAAAGTGTTCAACATCAAAGTTGTAGATCTCGACGAGATCTACAACTTTCATGTTGAACACTTTTCCTAAAAATGTCATATAGGATGCCTATTTTCTGAAGGCGCGGCACCGGGCAGAACAGTTGCGAATCGCTTAGTTTAGGTAATATACTTAGAACACGCGCCTTTTGAAAATAGCCGTCCTATATGACATTTTTAGGAAAAGTGTTCAACAGGAAAGTTGTAGATCTCGTCGAGATCTACAACTTTCATGTTGAACACTTTTCCTAAAAATATCATATAGGATGTCTATTTTCTGAAGGCGCGGCACCGGGCAGAACAATTGCGAATCGCATAGTTTAGGTAATATACGCAGAACACGCGCCTTTTGAAAATAGACGTCCTATATGACATTTTTAGGAAAAGTGTTCAGCATCAAAGTTGTAGATCTCGACGAGATCTACAACTTTCATGTTGAACACTTTTCCTAAAAATGTCATATAGGATGTCTATTTTCTGAAGGCGCGGCACCGGGCAGAACAATTGCGAATCGCATAGTTTAGGTAATATACGCAGAACACGCGCCTTTTGAAAATAAACGTCCTATATGACATTTTTAGGAAAAGTGTTCAACATCAAAGTTGTAGATCTCGACTGTTGAACACTTTTCCTAAAAATGTCATATAGGATGTCTATTTTCTGAAGGCGCGGCACCGGGCAGAACAATTGCGAATCGCATAGTTTAGGTAATATACGCAAAACACGCGCCTTTTGAAAATAGACGTCCTATATGACATTTTTAGGAAAAGTGTTCAACATTAAAGTTGTAGATCTCGTCGAGATCTACAACTTTAATGTTGAACACTTTTCCTAAAAATGTCATATAGGATGTCTATTTTCTGAAGGCGCGGCACCAGGCAGAACAATTGCGAATCGCATAGTTTAGGTAATATACGCAGAACACGCGCCTTTTGAAAATAGACGTCATATATGACATTTTTAGGAAAAGTGTTCAACAACAAAGTTGTAGATCTCGACGAGATCTACAACTTTCATGTTGAACACTTTTACTAAAAATGTCATATATGATGCCTATTTTCTGAAGGTGCGGCACCGGGCAGAACAGTTGCGAATCACATAGTTTAGGTAATATACGCAGAACACGCGCATTTTGAAAATAGACGTCCTATATGACATTTTTAGGAAAAGTGTTCAACATGAAAGTTGTAGATCTCGTCGAGATCTACAACTTTCATGTTGAACACTTTTCCTACAAATGTCATATAGGATGTCTATTTTCTGAAGGCGCGGCACCGAGCAGAACAATTGCGAATCGCATAGTTTAGGTAATATAAGCAGAACACGCGCCTTTTGAAAATAGACGTCCTATATGACATTTTTAGGAAAAGTGTTCAACATCAAAGTTGTAGATCTCGTCAACTTTAATGTTGAACACTTTTCCAAAAAATGTCATATAGGATGTCTATTTTCTGAAGGCGCGGCACTGGTAGAACAATTGCGAATCGCATAGTTTATGTAATATACGCAGAACACGCGCCTTTTGAAAATAGACGTCCTATATGACATTTTTAGGAAAAGTGTTCAACATCAAAGTTGTAGATCTCGACGAGATCTACAACTTTCATGTTGAACACCTTTCCTAAAAATGTCATATAGGATGTCTATTTTCTGAAGGCGCGGCACCGGGTAGAACAATTGTGAATCGCATAGTTTAGGTAATATACGCAAAACACGCTCCTTTTGAAAATAGACATCCTATATGACATTTTTAGGAAAAGTGTTCAACATCAAAGTTGTAGATCTCGATGAGATCTACAACTTTCATGTTGATCACTTTTCCTAAAAATGTCATATAGGATGTCTATTTTCTGAAGGCGCGGCACCGGGCAGAACAATTGCGAATCGCATAGTTTAGGTAAAATACGCAGAACACGCGCCTTTTGAAAATAGACGTCCTATATGACATTTTTAGGAAAAGTGTTCAACATCAAAGTTGTAGATCTCGACGAGATCTACAACTTTCATGTTGAACACTTTTCCTAAAAATGTCATATAGGATGCCTATTTTCTGAAGGCGCGGCACCGGGCAGAACAGTTGCGAATCGCATAGTTTAGGTAATATACTTAGAACACGCGCCTTTTGAAAATAGACGTCCTATATGACATTTTTAGGAAAAGTGTTCAACATGAAAGTTGTTGATCTCGTCGAGATCTACAACTTTCATGTTGAACACTTTTCCTAAAAATATCATATAGGATGTCTATTTTCTGAAGGCGCGGCACCGGGCAGAACAATTGCGAATCGCATAGTTTAGGTAATATACGCAGAACACGCGCCTTTTGAAAATAGACGTCCTATATGACATTTTTAGGAAAAGTGTTCAACATTAAAGTTGTAGATCTCGACGAGATCTACAACTTTAATGTTGAACACTTTTCCTAAAAATGTCATATAGGATGTCAATTTTCTGAAGGCGCGGCACCGGGCAGAACAATCGCGAATCGCATAGTTTAGGTAATATACGCAGAACACGCGCCTTTTGAAAATAGACGTCCTATATGACATTTTTAGGAAAAGTGTTCAACATCAAAGTTGTAGATCTCGACTGTTGAACACTTTTCCTAAAAATGTCATATAGGATGTCTATTTTCTGAAGGCGCGGCCCCGGGCAGAACAATTGCGAATCGCATAGTTTAGGTAATATACGCAGAACACGCGTCTTTTGAAAATAGACGTCCTATATGACATTTTTAGGAAAAGTGTTCAACATCAAAGTTGTAGATCTCGACGAGATCTACAACTTTATTGTTGAACACTTTTCCTACAAATGTCATATAGGATGTCTATTTTCTGAAGGCGAGGCACCGGGCAGAACAATTGTGAATCGCATAGTTTATGTAATATACGCAGAATAAGCGCCTTTTGAAAATAGACGTCCTATATGACATTTTTAGGAAAAGTGTTCACCATCAAAGTTTTAGATCTCGTCGAGATCTACAACTTTCATGTTGAACACTTTTCCTAAGAATGTCATATAGGATGTCTATTTTCTGAAGGCGCGGCACCGGGCAGAATAATTGCGAATCGCATAGTTTAGGTAATATACGCAGAGCACGCGCCTTTTGAAAATAGACGTCCTATATTACATTTTTAGGAAAAGTGTTCAACATGAAAGTTGTAAATCTCGACGAGATCTACAACTTTCATGTTAAACACTTTTCCTAAAAATGTCATATAGGATGTCTATTTTCTGAAGGCGCGGCACCGGGCAGAACAATTGCGAATCGCATAGTTTAGGTAATATACGCAGAACACGCGCCTTTTGAAAATAGACGTCCTATATGACATTTTTAGGAAAAGTGTTCAACATCAAAGTTGTAGATCTCGACGAGATCTACAACTTTCATGTTGAACACTTTTCCTAAAAATGTCATATAGGATGTATATTTTCTGAAGGCGCGGCACCGGGCAGAACAATTGCGAATCGCATAGTTTAGGTAATATACGCAGAACACACGCCTTTTGAAAATAGACGTCCTATATGACATTTTAGGAAAAGTGTTCAACATCAAAGTTGTAGATCTAGACGAGATCTACAACTTCATGTTGAACACTTTTCCTAACTATGTCATATAGGATGTCTATTTTCTGAACGCGCGGCACCGGGAAGAACAATTGCGAATCGCATAGTTTAGGTAATATACGCAGAACACGCGCCTTTTGAAAATAGACGTCCTATATGATATTTTTAGGAAAAGTGTTCAACATGAAAGTTGTAGATCTCGTCGAGATCTACAACTTTCATGTTGAACACTTTTCCTAAAAATATCATATAGGATGTCTATTTTCTGAAGGCGCGGCACCGGGTAGAGCAATTGCGAATCGCATAGTTTAGGTAATATACGCAGAACACGTGCCTTTTGAAAATAGACGTCTTATATGACATTTTTAGGAAAAGTGTTCAACATCAAAGTTGTAGATCTCGACGAGATCTACAACTTTCATGTTGAACACTTTTCCTAAAAATGTAATATATGATGTCTATTTTTTGAAAGCGCGGCACCTGGTAGAACAATTGCGAATCGCATAGATTAAGTATTATACGCAGAACACGCGCCTTTTGAAAATAGACATCCTATATGACATTTTTAGGAAAAGTGTTCAACATCAAAGTTATAGATCTCGACGAGATCTACAACTTTCATGTTGAACACTTTTCCTAAAAATGTCATATAGGATGTCTATTTTCTGAAGGCACGGCACCGGGCAAAACAATTGAGAATCGCATAGTTTAGGTAATATACGCAGAACACGCGCCTTTTGAAAATAGACGTCCTATATGACATTTTTAGGAAAAGTGTTCAACATCAAAGTTGTAGATCTCGACGAGATCTACAACTTTCATGTTAAAAACTTTTCCTAAAAATGTCATAGAGGATGTCTATTTTCTGAAGGCGCGGCACCGGGCAGAACAATTGCGAATCGCATAGTTTAGGTAATATACGCAGAATACGCGCCTTTTAAAAATAGACGTCCTATATGACATTTTTAGGAAAAGTGTTCAACATCAAAGTTGTAGATCTCGACAAGATCTACAACTTTGATGTTGAACACTTTTCCTAAAAATGTCATATAGGACGTCTATTTTCTGAAGGTGCGGCACCGGGCAGAACAATTGCGAATCGCATAGTTTAGGTAATATACGCAGAACACGCGCCTTTTGAAAATCGATGTTCTATATGACATTTTTTGGAAAAGTGTTCAACATCAAAGTTGTAGATCTCGACGAGATCTACAACTTTTATGTTGAACACTTTTCCTAAAAATGTCATATAGGATGTCTATTTTCTGAAGGCGCGGCACCGGGCAGAACAATTGCGAATCGCATAGTTTAGGTAATATACGCAGAACACGCGCCTTTTGAAAATAGACGTCCTATATGATATTTTTAGGAAAAGTGTTCAACATGAAAGTTGTAGATCTCGTCGAGATCTACAACTTTCATGTTGAACACTTTTCCTAAAAATGTCATATAAGATGTCTATTTTCTGAAGGCGCGGCACCGGGCGGAACAATTGCGAATCGCATAGTTTAGGTAATATACGCAGAACACGCGCCTTTTGAAAATAGACATCCTATATGACATTTTTAGGAAAAGTGTTCAACATCAAAGTTGTAGATTTCGACAAGATCTACAACTTTCATGTTGAACACTTTTCCTAAAAATGTCATATAGGATATCTATTTTCTGAAGGCGCTGCACCGGGCAGAACAATTGCGAATCGCATAGTTTAGGTAATATACGCAGAACAAGCGCCTTTTGAAAATAGACGTCCATATGACATTTTTAGGAAAAGTGTTCAACATCAAAGTTGTAGATCTCGACGAGATCTACAACTTTAATGTTGAACACTTTTCCTAAAAATGTCATATAGGATGTCTATTTTTTGAAGGCGTGGCACTGGGCAGAACAATTGCGAATTGCATAGTTTAGGTAATATACGCAGAACACGCGCCTTTTGAAAATAGACGTCCTATATGACATTTTTAGGAACAGTGTTCAACATCAAAGTTGTAGATCTCGACGAGATCTACAACTTTCATGTTGAACACTTTTCCTAAAAATGTCATATAGGATGTCTATTTTCTAAAGGCGCGGCACCGGGCAGAACAATTGCGAATCGCATAGTTTAGGTAATATACGCAGAGCACGCGCCTTTTGAAAATAGACGTCCTATATTACATTTTTAGGAAAAGTGTTCAACATGAAAGTTGTAAATCTCGACGAGATCTACAACTTTCATGTTAAACACTTTTCCTAAAAATGTCATATAGGATGTCTATTTTCTGAAGGCGCGGCACCGGGCAGAACAATTGCGAATCGCATAGTTTAGGTAATATACGCAGAACACGCGCCTTTTGAAAATAGACGTCCTATATGACATTTTTAGGAAAAGTGTTCAACATCAAAGTTGTAGATCTCGACGAGATCTACAACTTTCATGTTGAACACTTTTCCTAAAAATGTCATATAGGATGTATATTTTCTGAAGGCGCGGCACCGGGCAGAACAATTGCGAATCGCATAGTTTAGGTAATATACGCAGAACACACGCCTTTTGAAAATAGACGTCCTATATGACATTTTTAGGAAAAGTGTTCAACATCAAAGTTGTAGATCTAGACGAGATCTACAACTTTCATGTTGAACACTTTTCCTAACTATGTCATATAGGATGTCTATTTTCTGAACGCGCGGCACCGGGAAGAACAATTGCGAATCGCATAGTTTAGGTAATATACGCAGAACACGCGCCTTTTGAAAATAGACGTCCTATATGATATTTTTAGGAAAAGTGTTCAACATGAAAGTTGTAGATCTCGTCGAGATCTACAACTTTCATGTTGAACACTTTTCCTAAAAATATCATATAGGATGTCTATTTTCTGAAGGCGCGGCACCGGGTAGAGCAATTGCGAATCGCATAGTTTAGGTAATATACGCAGAACACGTGCCTTTTGAAAATAGACGTCCTATATGACATTTTTAGGAAAAGTGTTCAACATCAAAGTTGTAGATCTCGACGAGATCTACAACTTTCATGTTGAACACTTTTCCTAAAAATGTAATATATGATGTCTATTTTCTGAAAGCGCGGCACCTGGTAGAACAATTGCGAATCGCATAGATTAAGTATTATACGCAGAACACGCGTCTTTTGAAAATAGACATCCTATATGACATTTTTAGGAAAAGTGTTCAACATCAAAGTTATAGATCTCGGCGAGATCTACAACTTTCATGTTGAACACTTTTCCTAAAAATGTCATATAGGATGTCTATTTTCTGAAGGCGCGGCACCGGGCAAAACAATTGAGAATCGCATAGTTTAGGTAATATACGCAGAACACGCGCCTTTTGAAAATAGACGTCCTATATGACATTTTTAGGAAAAGTGTTCAACATCAAAGTTGTAGATCTCGACGAGATCTACAACTTTCATGTTAAAAACTTTTCCTAAAAATGTCATAGAGGATGTCTATTTTCTGAAGGCGCGGCACCGGGCAGAACAATTGCGAATCGCATAGTTTAGGTAATATACGCAGAACACGCGCCTTTTGAAAATAGACGTCCTATATGACATTTTTAGGAAAAGTGTTCAACATCAAAGTTGTAGATCTCGACAAGATCTACAACTTTGATGTTGAACACTTTTCCTAAAAATGTCATATAGGACGTCTATTTTCTGAAGGTGCGGCACCGGGCAGAACAATTGCGAATCGCATAGTTTAGGTAATATACGCAGAACACGCGCCTTTTGAAAATCGATGTTCTATATGACATTTTTTGGAAAAGTGTTCAACATCAAAGTTGTAGATCTCGACGAGATCTACAACTTTCATGTTGAACACTTTTCCTAAAAATGTCATATAGGATGTCTATTTTCTGAAGGCGCGGCACCGGGCAGAACAATTGCGAATCGCATAGTTTAGGTAATATACGCAGAACACGCGCCTTTTGAAAATAGACGTCCTATATGATATTTTTAGGAAAAGTGTTCAACATGAAAGTTGTAGATCTCGTCGAGATCTACAACTTTCATGTTGAACACTTTTCCTAAAAATGTCATATAAGATGTCTATTTTCTGAAGGCGCGGCACCGGGCGGAACAATTGCGAATCGCATAGTTTAGGTAATATACGCAGAACACGCGCCTTTTGAAAATAGACATCCTATATGACATTTTTAGGAAAAGTGTTCAACATCAAAGTTGTAGATTTCGACAAGATCTACAACTTTCATGTTGAACACTTTTCCTAAAAATGTCATATAGGATATCTATTTTCTGAAGGCGCTGCACCGGGCAGAACAATTGCGAATCGCATAGTTTAGGTAATATACGCAGAACAAGCGCCTTTTGAAAATAGACGTCCATATGACATTTTTAGGAAAAGTGTTCAACATCAAAGTTGTAGATCTCGACGAGATCTACAACTTTGATGTTGAACACTTTTCCTAAAAATGTCATATAGGATGTCTATTTTTTGAAGGCGCGGCACTGGGCAGAACAATTGCGAATTGCATAGTTTAGGTAATATACGCAGAACACGCGCCTTTTGAAAATAAACGTCCTATATGACATTTTTAGGAACAGTGTTCAACATCAAAGTTGTAGATCTCGACGAGATCTACAACTTTCATGTTGAACACTTTTCCAAAAAATGTCATATAGGATGTCTATTTTCTGAAGGCGCGGCACCGGGCAGAACAATTGCGAATCGCATAGTTTAGGTAATATACGCAGAACACGCGCCTTTTGAAAATTGACGTCCTATATGACATTTTTAGGAAAAGTGTTCAACATCAAAGTTGTAGATCTCGACGAGATCTACAACTTTCATGTTGAACACTTTTCCTAAAAATGTCATATAGGATGTCTATTTTCTTAAGGCGCGGCACCGGGCAGAATAATTGCGAATCGCATAATTTAGGTAATATATGCAGAACACGCCCCTTTTGAAAATAGACGTCCTATATGATATTTTTAGAAAAAGTCTTCAACATGAAAGTTGAAGATCTCGTCGAGATCTACAACTTTCATGTTGAACACTTTTCCTAAAAATGTCATATAGGATGTCTATTTTCTGAAGGCGCGGCACCGGGCAGAACAATTGCGAATCGCATAGTTTAGGTAATATACGCAGAACACGCGCCTTTTGAAAATAGACGTCCTATATGACATTTTTAGGAAAAGTGTTCAACATCAAAGTTGTAGATCTCGACGAGATCTACAACTTTCATGTTGAACACTTTTCCTAAAAATGTCATATAGGCTGTCTGATTTCTGAAGGCGCGGCACCGGGCAGAACAATTGCGAATCGCATAGTTTAGGTAATATACGCAGAACACGCGCCTTTTGAAAATATACGTCCTATATGACATTTTTTGGAAAAGTGTTCAACATCAAAGTTGTAGATCTCGACGAGATCTACAACATTCATGTTGAACACTTTTCCTAAAAATGTCATATAGGATGTCTATTTTCTGAAGGCGCGGCACCGGGCAGAACAATTGCGAATCACATAGTTTAGGTAATATACGCAGAACACGCGCCTTTTGAAAATAGACATCCTATATGACATTTTTAGGAAAAGTGTTCAACATGAAAGTTGTAGATCTCGTCGAGATCTACAACTTTCATGTTGAACACTTTCCTAAAAATGTCATATAGCATGTCTATTTTCTGAAGGCGCGGCACCCGGGCAGAAACAATTGCGAATCACATAGTTTAGGTAATATACGGAGAACACGCGCCTTTTGAAAATAGACGTCCTATATGACATTTTTAGGAAAAGTGTTCAACATGAAAGTTGTAGATCTCGTCGAGATCTACAACTTTCATGTTGAACACTTTTCCTAAAAATGTCATATAGGATGTCTATTTTCTGAAGGCGCGGCACCGGGCAGAACAATTGCGAATCGCATAGTTTAGGTAATATACGCAGAACACGCGCCTTTGAAAATAGACGTCCTATATGACATTTTTAGGAAAAGTGTTCAACATCAAAGTTGTAGATCTCGACGAGATCTACAACTTTCATGTTGAACACTTTTCCTAAAAATGTCATATAGGATGTCTATTTTCTGAAGGCGCGGCACCGGGCAGAACAATTGCGAATCGCATAGTTTAGGTAATATACGCAGAACACGCGCCTTTTGAAAATAGACGTCCTATATGACATTTTTAGGAAAAGTGTTCAACATCAAAGTTGTAGATCTCGACGAGATCTACAACTTTCATGTTGAACACTTTTCCTAAAAAATGTCATATAGGATGTCTATTTTCTGAAGGCGCGGCACCGGGCAGAACAATTGCGAATCGCATAGTTTAGGTAATATACGCAGAACACGCGCCTTTTGAAAATAGACGTCCTATATGACATTTTTAGAAAAGTGTTCAACATCAAAGTTGTAGATCTCGACGAGATCTACAACTTTCATGTTGAACACTTTTCCTAAAAATGTCATATAGGATGTCTATTTCTGAAGGCGCGGCACCGGGCAGAACAATTGCGAATCGCATAGTTTAGGTAATATACGCAGAACACGCGCCTTTTGAAAATAGACGTCCTATATGACATTTTTAGGAAAAGTGTTCAACATCAAAGTTGTAGATCTCGACGAGATCTACAACTTTCATGTTGAACACTTTTCCTAAAAATGTCATATAGGATGTCTATTTTCTGAAGGCGCGGCACGGGCAGAACAATTGCGAATCGCATAGTTTAGGTAATATACGCAGAACACGCGCCTTTTGAAAATAGACGTCCTATATGACATTTTTAGGAAAAGTGTTCAACATCAAAGTTGTAGATCTCGACGAGATCTACAACTTTCATGTTGAACACTTTTCCTAAAAATGTCATATAGGATGTCTATTTTCTGAAGGCGCGGCACCGGGCAGAACAATTGCGAATCGCATAGTTTAGGTAATATACGCAGAACACGCGCCTTTTGAAAATAGACGTCCTATATGACATTTTTAGGAAAGTGTTCAACATCAAAGTTGTAGATCTCGACGAGATCTACAACTTTCATGTTGAACACTTTTCCTAAAAATGTCATATAGGATGTCTATTTTCTGAAGGCGCGGCACCGGGCAGAACAATTGCGAATCGCATAGTTAGG
The DNA here is from genome assembly GCA_033032865.1 of Dactylorhiza incarnata. Classification (NCBI taxonomy): domain Eukaryota; kingdom Viridiplantae; phylum Streptophyta; class Magnoliopsida; order Asparagales; family Orchidaceae; genus Dactylorhiza; species Dactylorhiza incarnata. The sequence continues at coordinate 5,650 of JAWHQI010001545.1, read as the reverse complement.
TAATATACGCAGAACACGCGCTTTTGAAAATAGACGTCCTATATGACATTTTTAGGAAAAGTGTTCAACATCAAAGTTGTAGATCTCGACGAGATCTACAACTTTCATGTTGAACACTTTCCTAAAAATGTCATATAGGATGTCTATTTTCTGAAGGCGCGGCACCGGGCAGAACAATTGCGAATCGCATAGTTTAGGTAATATACGCAGAACACGCGCCTTTTGAAAATAGACGTCCTATATGACATTTTTAGGAAAAGTGTTCAACATCAAAGTTGTAGATCTCGACGAGATCTACAACTTTCATGTTGAACACTTTTCCTAAAAATGTCATATAGGATGTCTATTTTCTGAAGCGCGGCACGCCTAGGGGCAGAACCAATTGCGAATCGCATAGTTTAGGTAATATACGCAGAACACGCGCCTTTGAAAATAGACGTCCTATATGACATTTTTAGGAAAAGTGTTCAACATCAAAGTTGTAGATCTCGACGAGATCTACAACTTTCATGTTGAACACTTTTCCTAAAAATGTCATATAGGATGTCTATTTTCTGAAGGCGCGGCACCGGGCAGAACAATTGCGAATCGCATAGTTTAGGTAATATACGCAGAACACGCGCCTTTTGAAAATAGACGTCCTATATGACATTTTTAGGAAAAGTGTTCAACATCAAAGTTGTAGATCTCGACGAGATCTACAACTTTCATGTTGAACACTTTTCCTAAAAATGTCATATAGGATGTCTATTTTCTGAAGGCGCGGCACCGGGCAGAACAATTGCGAATCGCATAGTTTAGGTAATATACGCAGAACACGCGCCTTTTGAAAATAGACGTCCTATATGACATTTTTAGGAAAAGTGTTCAACATCAAAGTTGTAGATCTCGACGAGATCTACAACTTTCATGTTGAACACTTTTCCTAAAAATGTCATATAGGATGTCTATTTTCTGAAGGCGCGGCACCGGGCAGAACAATTGCGAATCGCATAGTTTAGGTAATATACGCAGAACACGCGCCTTTTGAAAATAGACGTCCTATATGACATTTTAGGAAAAGTGTTCAACATCAAAGTTGTAGATCTCGACGAGATCTACAACTTTCATGTTGAACACTTTTCCTAAAAATGTCATATAGGATGTCTATTTTCTGAAGGCGCGGCACCGGGCAGAACAATTGCGAATCGCATAGTTTAGGTAATATACGCAGAACACGCGCCTTTTGAAAATAGACGTCCTATATGACATTTTTAGGAAAAGTGTTCAACATCAAAGTTGTAGATCTCGACGAGATCTACAACTTTCATGTTGAACACTTTCCTAAAAATGTCATATAGGATGTCTATTTTCTGAAGGCGCGGCACGGGCAGAACAATTGCGAATCGCATAGTTTAGGTAATATACGCAGAACACGCGCCTTTTGAAAATAGACGTCCTATATGACATTTTAGGAAAAGTGTTCAACATCAAAGTTGTAGATCTCGACGAGATCTACAACTTTCATGTTGAACACTTTCCTAAAAATGTCATATAGGATGTCTATTTTCTGAAGGCGCGGCACCGGGCAGAACAATTGCGAATCGCATAGTTTAGGTAATATACGCAGAACACGCGCCTTTGAAAATAGACGTCCTATATGACATTTTTAGGAAAAGTGTTCAACATCAAAGTTGTAGATCTCGACGAGATCTACAACTTTCATGTTGAACACTTTTCCTAAAAATGTCATATAGGATGTCTATTTTCTGAAGGCGCGGCACCGGGCAGAACAATTGCGAATCGCATAGTTTAGGTAATATACGCAGAACACGCGCCTTTTGAAAATAGACGTCCTATATGACATTTTTAGGAAAAGTGTTCAACATCAAAAGTTGTAGATCTCGACGAGATCTACAACTTTCATGTTGAACACTTTTCCTAAAAATGTCATATAGGATGTCTATTTTCTGAAGGCGCGGCACCGGGCAGAACAATTGCGAATCGCATAGTTTAGGTAATATACGCAGAACACGCGCCTTTTAAAAAAGACGTCCTATATGACATTTTTAGGAAAAGTGTTCAACATCAAAGTTGTAGATCTCGACGAGATCTACAACTTTCATGTTGAACACTTTTCCTAAAAATGTCATATAGGATGTCTATTTTCTGAAGGCGCGGCACCGGGCAGAACAATTGCGAATCGCATAGTTTAGGTAATATACGCAGAACACGCGCCTTTTGAAAATAGACGTCCTATATGACATTTTTAGGAAAAGTGTTCAACATCAAAGTTGTAGATCTCGACGAGATCTACAACTTTCATGTTGAACACTTTTCTAAAAATGTCATATAGGATGTCTATTTTCTGAAGGCGCGGCACCGGGCAGAACAATTGCGAATCGCATAGTTTAGGTAATATACGCAGAACACGCGCCTTTTGAAAATAGACGTCCTATATGACATTTTAGGAAAAGTGTTCAACATCAAAGTTGTAGATCTCGACGAGATCTACAACTTTATGTTGAACACTTTTCCTAAAAATGTCATATAGGATGTCTATTTTCTGAAGGCGCGGCACCGGGCAGAACAATTGCGAATCGCATAGTTTAGGTAATATACGCAGAACACGCGCCTTTTGAAAATAGACGTCCTATATGACATTTTTAGGAAAAGTGTTCAACATCAAAGTTGTAGATCTCGACGAGATCTACAACTTTCATGTTGAACACTTTTCCTAAAAATGTCATATAGGATGTCTATTTTCTGAAGGCGCGGCACCGGGCAGAACAATTGCGAATCGCATAGTTTAGGTAATATACGCAGAACACACGCTTTTGAAAATAGACGTCCTATATGACATTTTTAGGAAAAGTGTTCAACATCAAAGTTGTAGATCTCGACGAGATCTACAACTTTCATGTTGAACACTTTTCCTAAAAATGTCATAGGATGTCTATTTTCTGAAGGCGCGGCACCGGGCAGAACAATTGCGAATCGCATAGTTTAGGTAATATACGCAGAACACGCGCCTTTGAAAATAGACGTCCTATATGACATTTTTAGGAAAAGTGTTCAACATCAAAGTTGTAGATCTCGACGAGATCTACAACTTTCATGTTGAACACTTTTCCTAAAAATGTCATATAGGATGTCTATTTTCTGAAGGCGCGGCACCGGGCAGAACAATTGCGAATCGCATAGTTTAGGTAATATACGCAGAACACGCGCCTTTTGAAAATAGACGTCCTATATGACATTTTTAGGAAAAGTGTTCAACATCAAAGTTGTAGATCTCGACGAGATCTACAACTTTCATGTGAACACTTTTCCTAAAAATGTCATATAGGATGTCTATTTTCTGAAGGCGCGGCACCGGGCAGAACAATTGCGAATCGCATAGTTTAGGTAATATACGCAGAACACGCGCTTTTGAAAATAGACGTCCATATGACATTTTTAGGAAAAAGTGTTCAACATCAAGTTGTAGATCTCGACGAGATCTACAAATTTCATGTTGAACACTTTTCCTAAAAATGTCATATAGGATGTCTATTTTCTGAAGGCGCGGCACCGGGCAGAACAATTGCGAATCGCATAGTTTAGGTAATATACGCAGAACACGCGCCTTTTGAAAATAGACGTCCTATATGACATTTTAGGAAAGTGTTCAACATCAAAGTTGTAGATCTCGACGAGATCTACAACTTTCATGTTGAACACTTTTCCTAAAAATGTCATATAGGATGTCTATTTTCTGAAGGCGCGGCACCGGGCAGAACAATTGCGAATCGCATAGTTTAGGTAATATACGCAGAACACGCGCCTTTTGAAAATAGACGTCCTATATGACATTTTTAGAAAAGTGTTCAACATCAAAGTTGTAGATCTCGACGAGATCTACAACTTTCATGTTGAACACTTTCCTAAAAATGTCATATAGGATGTCTATTTTCTGAAGGCGCGGCACCGGGCAGAACAATTGCGAATCGCATAGTTTAGGTAATATACGCAGAACACGCGCCTTTTGAAAATAGACGTCCTATATGACATTTTTAGGAAAAGTGTTCAACATCAAAGTTGTAGATCTCGACGAGATCTACAACTTTCATGTTGAACACTTTTCCTAAAAATGTCATATAGGATGTCTATTTTCTGAAGGCGCGGCACCGGGCAGAACAATTGCGAATCGCATAGTTTAGGTAATATACGCAGAACACGCGCCTTTTGAAAATAGACGTCCTATATGACATTTTAGGAAAAGTGTTCAACATCAAAGTTGTAGATCTCGACGAGATCTACAACTTTCATGTTGAACACTTTTCCTAAAAATGTCATATAGGATGTCTATTTTCTGAAGGCGCGGCACCGGGCAGAACAATTGCGAATCGCATAGTTTAGGTAATATACGCAGAACACGCGCCTTTTGAAAATAGACGTCCTATATGACATTTTTAGGAAAAGTGTTCAACATCAAAGTTGTAGATCTCGACGAGATCTACAACTTTCATGTTGAACACTTTTCCTAAAAATGTCATATAGGATGTCTATTTTCTGAAGGCGCGGCACCGGGGCAGAACAATTGCGAATCGCATAGTTTAGGTAATATACGCAGAACACGCGCCTTTGAAAATAGACGTCCTATATGACATTTTTAGGAAAAGTGTTCAACATCAAAGTTGTAGATCTCGACGAGATCTACAACTTTCATGTTGAACACTTTTCCTAAAAATGTCATATAGGATGTCTATTTTCTGAAGGCGCGGCACGGGCAGAACAATTGCGAATCGCATAGTTTAGGTAATATACGCAGAACACGCGCCTTTTGAAAATAGACGTCCTATATGACATTTTTAGGAAAAGTGTTCAACATCAAAGTTGTAGATCTCGACGAGATCTACAACTTTCATGTTGAACACTTTTCCTAAAAATGTCATATAGGATGTCTATTTTCTGAAGGCGCGGCACCGGGCAGAACAATTGCGAATCGCATAGTTTAGGTAATATACGCAGAACACGCGCCTTTTGAAAATAGACGTCCTATATGACATTTTTAGGAAAAGTGTTCAACATCAAAGTTGTAGATCTCGACGAGATCTACAACTTTCATGTTGAACACTTTTCCTAAAAATGTCATATAGGATGTCTATTTTCTGAAGGCGCGGCACCGGGCAGAACAATGCGAATCGCATAGTTTAGGTAATATACGCAGAACACGCGCCTTTTGAAAATAGACGTCCTATATGACATTTTTAGGAAAAGTGTTCAACATCAAAGTTGTAGATCTCGACGAGATCTACAACTTTCATGTTGAACACTTTTCCTAAAAATGTCATATAGGATGTCTATTTTCTGAAGGCGCGGCACCGGGCAGAACAATTGCGAATCGCATAGTTTAGGTAATATACGCAGAACACGCGCCTTTTAAAATAGACGTCCTATATGACATTTTAGGAAAAGTGTTCAACATCAAAGTTGTAGATCTCGACGAGATCTACAACTTTCATGTTGAAACTTTCCTAAAAATGTCATATAGGATGTCTATTTTCTGAAGGCGCGGCACCGGGCAGAACAATTGCGAATCGCATAGTTTAGGTAATATACGCAGAACACGCGCCTTTGAAAATAGACGTCCTATATGAATTTTTAGGAAAAGTGTTCAACATCAAAG
>JAWHQI010001544.1:0-69615 GCA_033032865.1 Dactylorhiza incarnata | reverse complement strand
CCCCCCCCCCCCCCCCCCCCCCCCCCCCCCCCCCCCCCCCCCCCCCCCCCCCCCCCCCCCCCCCCCCCCCCCCCCCCCCCCCCCCCCCCTCCAACAAACGTAAAAGCTATTAGAAGTTTCCTAGGCCACACGGGGTTTTATCGGCGCTTTATACAAAATTTTTCCAAAATCACAAAGCCGTAACTGATGACTTGTTTCAGTCATCGCTTTTTAGTTTAGTTTAGTTTAAGTTTTCCTAATTTTTAGTTTTTAATTTTATCTATTTTATTGGATATAATTTAATATTTTATAATATGAGTTAATATTTGTATGTTATGTTTGAGTGTTATTTTTAATTTATTGTTATGTGTTTGCATGTTTGTTTGTATGTTTTTGATGTTTCGTGTTTTGGTTAATTTTTATTTTATGTTTCGATTATGTTATGATATAATTTAAGTATTATATTTTAGGTATTATGTTATGATATTTTTGTTTGTGTTATTATATTTTAAACTAATTTATTGTTTTGTTTTTATTTTATCCTGCAGGTTTGATGTTGTTCACCGCCATCATCGCCGCCATGCTCGGCCACCTTGCTGTTTTGGTCCAGCCCGTCCACATGCAGTTCAACACCAAGCAGCCCGAGAATTTGATGCAGCCAGTCGAGCCTCTTGTTACTGTCCAAATACACATGAATGCAGCCTACGTGACTTGTGCTCTCCACTTCCTCCAATAGCATGCAGCCGGCCACCTTTTGAAGATTTATTTCCACCCTCAAAGCAGCCCACTACCTCTTTTATTAAAACCGTGAGCCACCTTTGCATGTCCCCATGCACATGGCCGAAACCCACTCTCTCTCTTCCCCTTTTTAATGTTCACCAGCCACCTTGCATATTCATGCATGATTCTCTTTCTCCCAACTTCTCTCTCCCCTCTTTCATTTCACATCTCTCTCTCTCTCTCTTTTTAATTTTCATTTCCATTTAATATCATCCATGCACTTGGCCGAAATTTCCCCTCCTCTCTCCTCTTTTTCTTTATTAAAACCTTTTCTCTCTCATCCATTGCATGCATCTCTCTCACCTTAATCATTTATATATTCATGCATTTCTCTCCCCACACTTGCATGGCCGAACCATCCTTCTCCCCTCCCTCTCTTTCCATTTTAATTTTATATTTTATTTTATATTTCTTTTATATAAAATACATTGCACTTCCCCCCTCTCTCTCTTCCTCATTAAACCCATGCATGCCTTCTTCCATTCATGCATTTCCTTTCTCTCTCCCTCATCAAATCATGCATGCATCTCCACCCCCTTTGTCCCTTCATATCCTCCATCTAGAACAATTCCCCTCTCCTATAAAAGGAGCACAAGTCTCAAGCTTTGGGGTGAGAATTTTTAGAGAGGCTAATGTAGTTAGAAAGTAGAGAGTTAGAGAGCAAATTTCCTTCAAGTATTTCTTCTTTTTGTCTTCTTATTTATTCATGTATTAGTTTTATCATTATTGCAACTCTTTTTCTAGTTTAATGAAAATGCAATTTCTCTTCTCTTGTTATCTTTCTATTTAATGCGTAGCTAATTTTGTTGGTGCCCGATCACGATGATCTTTGCAATGGAATAACGCATCTTTTATTTTATGTTTCACTTTTGTATTTTTATTTTTGATCCAACCTTGATTTTTATCGTATCGACTCCGTATTTCATGTATACGCACTACAACATTTTCGGCTTTTAACAACACTTCAGAAATGTTGCCTAAAACTACAAACTGTTGTCTAAACATAAATAACTGTTGTCATAGGGTAGTGCCTATGCCCGCGTTACCTATTCTCAAAGGCAACAGTTTTTCATACTTTTAGGCAACACTATAAAAAAATGTTGCATATACCCTTAATAAAGGCAACAGTTTTTAGGTAAATCTATTACACCATTTTTGAAATGTTGTCTTTATGATTTACATTTAATAAATGTTGCTAAAAGTATCTAATCAATAAAAAAAAATTAAAATTTAACAAAAGAATACCCAAAAAGTAAAACGGAGTTCCTAGTAAAATGATCAAGCATGAAATACAAGTCGCACATCCAAAAAATACACGAAATCCAAAATTAATCAACAATTAATATGTAGAGTTTAAACAAAATTTGAATATATATTAATAATCATGATCAATTATACAATGTTATATGCATCTTTTAATTATAGTCTACCAAATTACATACAAAATAACTAGATTACATCTAAATTAATCAACTTAAACATCAAATGATCTTCATGGTCCATGGTCGTCAAGGAACTCTCATACATTCAACCTGTAACTGTTTCCTGGATAACACCTTCACCAATGTTCCATATCATCAATGTTCCCTATCATGTGTTCAACCTAGTTGGAAGCCCTGCCTGTTACAAGAATAACAGCACATCCATGAGCATTGAATTTTTTTTTAAAAAAAGAATAAACATAGAATTTGTACTGTTGCAAATATACAAGCAAATAAATATGAATGAACTACACATTATACCAACACTCTTGCACTAGAACTATATACTATTAACCAAATGATCCCTAAACAATGTCCAAAGCAATCCTGTGATCAGATATACTTCTTCACATGTACTGAAACTGATGGAGTCTCCTCCATTGGTTGCTCTCAACTGTCGATGAAGTTGTCCTTTCACCAACTCTCCTTTGAAGCTCAGTATAATCATGAGCGGTTGTATACATGAAAGACAAGTATTCCAATTCTGACTGCAATAACATCCATATATATTATGTATTTGGAAACCATAATTGTTAGATATATGTGGAAGCATTCACTGATTGATATAAGGCTGTTGATACTGATGATGTGGAGCATATAATAGTGCTTGAAATTTACTAAAACACAACTTCTTTCATGAATCAAATAATACATATTACCCAAAAGGTGAACCACCAAATCATTACAAACCCCAATTTCAACTAAGAAGTAGTGGCATGCCTCAAATTTGGTAAATGCATGACAACGAAGGTTCACACAAGAGACAGAGCTCTACTTATCATCATATAAGAATTTTTGAACCATTAAACACAATTATCAAAAGTAGAAATTAGCAAGAAAAACTCATATAAAAAAATAAGAAACAAAGTTAGTAAGAGACAAGTACTTGCTAAGAAATGCTAACATAGGTTAAAGAAAAAACACATTAGTACCAACTGCTTTAGAAGAAGCAAGAGTTCTATGAAAGCAACAAGTGCCCCAATAGCAGCTGACAAAGGCTCCCTATTTGAAAGACAACAACCACGGTTCTAAAATATAGAACCAAAACCGAACCGGAAATATCGGTTCGGTTCCGGTTCGATTTTCGGTTCTTTAAATTCTATTTCATGGCAACAAATTGGCTTCAAAAACAAGATTATTTTAACATGATGACACCGGCGGGAGGAAGTGTGCAATTTTTAACCACATACTAATAGCGCCAAACTTGAATTTGGCATTGTCTCCAAAGCGCACAGAAAATATTAACATATATAGGATCTCATAATAGCACATAGCCACATATATATAACAAAAAATCACGGCAATATCATAGAAAATATTAAAATAAGATTCCAGGAGAACGTCCCAAAATCTCTCATACAGATATGGAAAAGACCATTAGCAACTAATAAAATAGAAGGCTGGCAAACCATCCGCATCCCAGGCTGGCAAATTCACAGCAATAGGCGAAGGCTGGCAAACATTCCCTACTATATATTTTGAAAAATAAACAGAGAATAGGGAAGAAGGCTTACAGTGGACATCCGCCGGAGGAGGAGCCACGGGTGATTCAGTGATTATAATCTACGCCGGCCGGAGGAGAAGGGGATACGAACACTAGCGACTAGCGGGCTAGCGGTGTCGTTTCCTGTTCGCTGGGGAGACGGGGAGAAGGGAGCGGGCCGTTATTGTTCGCTGGGGAGACGGGCGGGGATGGGTAGCGGCGCTAGCTAGGGTTGGAGAGTTGAGTCATGGGAGAATGAGAATCCGAGAATGCGTGAAAGTGAATCAGAGAAATGAGAGTAGTAAATTAAGGGGGTTGTTAAAGGCAACCCAGAATTGGCTATTGCCAAACCAATTTCTATGAGTTATTACACGTCTTTTGAAAATACGCTTTGTACGTACATTTTTAGGAAAATTGTTCAACACGAAAATGGTAGATCTCGTCGAGATCTACAACTTTCGTGTTGAACACTTTTCCTAAAAATGCACGCACAACTGCACAAGACCCTAAAATCGCTCTGATTGTTACTATAGTGAATATTTGAAAATAACATGAAAATACGCCTTGTAAATGCATTTTTAGGAAAAGTGTTCAACACGAAAGTTGTAGATCTCGACGAGATCTACAATTTTAGTGTTGAACACTTTTCCTAAAAATGCACGTACAAAATGTATTTTCAAAAGCCGCATAATAACTCATAAAAATTGGTTTGCCAATAGCCAATTCTGGTTTGCCTTTAACAACTCCCTTTTAATAACTTAAAACTTTTTATTTTTTAAGGTAGTAAATTAGTAATTATAACAACTGTTTAAGGCAGAATAGTGAGTTACGGGAGAAAGTAGAGAAACCTAGATTAATAACTAATTTTTTTCTGATTTCCAGCGAGGCAGCGATGGTGATACTAAAAAAAAATTTATTCAAATGTATGGGTCGGGTCGGTTCTTGTTCTTGGGTATCTAACCATCGGACCCGAGAATCGAACCGAACCGCCGGGTCATTTTTTTTCAAGAACCGTATCCGAACCGACGAAGGTGGGAACCGACCCGAACCATTCGGTTCAGGTCGTTTTTGGTCCGGTTCTCGGTTCTTCGGATATTTTTGCACAGGGCTAGTCTTTAGAGAATAAAAAATTAAAAATAAACTGCTAGGTGTTTTGAGTTTATCGGATTATCTTTTCATAACTTATAATTTAGCATGGAAGATATTTTAATTTAAGAGGTAAGAGATTGTCTACTTATGTATTTAGAGACCCATGCTTGATTATATGTCTAACTTTAATTATAAATTTATGGCTTAGGAATAGCTATTTTGGGTGTGCGAATAGTCATATAAAGCTGTAGGAACATTTTTAATGTGTTGTAAAATATTATTTTAAAAGGTAACACGACATAATTGTTGCTTAAAGTACGTCGCCAAATACAACATTTCGAAACTGTTCCCAATAATGAATAAGGGAACATTTATTGAATGTTGTGTCACAAATGTTGCCTAAAACAATTACTTTATGACAACGTTTAAAAACTGTTCTCTATTCTATGTTTAGACAACATTTTATAAATGTTGCCAACTAAAGTGTTGCTAAAGCCCAAAAATGTTGTAGTGACGGTAGTAGATTCCGATCTCATATTTGAGTAGCCGAGAGGCTCGTGAATGTGAAAGATCACTCAAGGAAGGAAGGAGTTGCACGCACTGTAAGACCCTCTTTTTTTTGCTTTTAAACCGGGTCTTACCGCCCAGAACCGCTGTCTTGTGGTGAGACCATTACACCTAATGGTCGTCGCCACAATACGTCGATCCTGCCGGCTAATCAACATCATCCAGGCCAACCACAAATCATAGTAATAGAAGCAATTAGAAGCAACAAGTCCACAAATCACATTAAATATATAAATTACATGATTACAATGTCCATGATGAGAGTTAAAGTAAAAGGGGGCATAAGCCCGCTACGTGTTCAAATATAGTACATCAATACTCTCATTCTACTTTTATGCGGAAGCAATCAAACTTTGTCTTCATACAATTGTAGCTGCTGCTGTGACGACGTGTAGTGGTTGATCTGCTCCATCCCGTCTTCTTATCCTGTCTCCTAAACCGGGTCCTGCCACACCGGTACATCATCCCTAAAATGATATGGTCCACTGACCGTCAGTCTAAAAAACTCAGCATATTCCTCACCGCCTCCACCCGCGACTCCTAGGCACCGTGCGGGAGGGGGAAGCGGAGGACATCAAGGGGTAATACAAAAGAAGCAGGTGACAAGTGGTAAAACTAGCAATGTATATAAAGTAAAAGATACATAACTTCTAGTTAGCAGGAGTACACCAATTAAGATTGTTCTAACAGTTCTACAATTTGGCTTATAAATAAGAGCAAACAATAGAAGAAAGCTACAATAGCAGTAATATGAGCAAGTAAGGTAATATGAAAAGCAGCTAGAAAAATTAACCTTAACTTATATGCGTACATATAAGGCACATAAGTCAAGGGATCTGGCAAAAAGTAAACTCATCGTATAAAAGAGCCCACACTAATTTATACGATGAGGTCTCTGTTTGTGCAGAAATGCTATGCAATGATATGCAATGCAATGATGCAATGTTTGTATTATTATTTCATACACATGCAACTCACTCACACGACTCTGTACGTACAGACCTTTAGTTCCCACTTTTCGGAGGTAGCTAACCTCTCGGGCACCTCCCGTTGTGGTCAAACGGTGGCAGAGGATGCGGGCGTCTCCTCACCTAGGTGGGTAAGTCACACTACCAGACCTAGGCCCAAACGTACGCTGTGATACCGGTACCTGGTACTCACGAGCTCCTGCGTACTAAACTGAATTAGCCAGGCAGGGTTTAGGGGATTCATCCCGTCGGACGCGCAGTAAAACAACCTGGACCCAATAAAACCACTAGCACTGCCGAGTCAACGAACTGCTGTCGGTGTGACGACTAAGACAGAACCGAAGACCCACCACATCTTACACACAAGAAACATGTATTAGCTATTTACTACTGAGCCTCCAGCTCACAAATCTACATCAACATTTATAAATAGAGCCTACTGCTCGCCAGGCTATACTAGTCTTATATTTAAACTACGAGTCTACCGCTCGCTAGACTACACTAATCTTATGTTTAGACTACGAGCCTACCGCTTGCAAGACTATTCCAATCCTTCTTTATAACCCGAGCCTACCGCTCGCAGGACTATCTCAGTCCTTCCTTATAACCCGTTCCCGTTTGGGATGGAAGTTAACTTATCATGTTCTCCTACTTAACTAGTCTTGTCTATAATTTAGTTGATCTTAGACGCTTTAGGGTTAGCCTTAGACTTCCGGAGGGTTACCCGGTGAGGGGCTCGCAGCGGTACTGGGAAGTGTGACGGGCTGACACCCCGAACTTCCTCTCCCCAATGCACTTAATCTTGTTGGTATCTACCCCTTTTTACTTGATCCCCATTTTCCTCTCCACTTTCATTAAATCTCTAAGATGAGTTAATTTGGCACTTAGGAGTGGGGGAGTTCATTTGAACTCCAACACCACCAATGGTGACCGAGTGCTGACTCTCCCGTCATCACATTCTAGCTCGAGTTCCCTTCTTCACCGAGGAACAACACACATACACTTAGCATTCTCAACCTTACTTGGACCCACACTCCTATTCTTCGTCATCCTAAATCCAGGGTTTGCCTTAGATATTTCCCGACTTCTCCCTTGAGTTTTACACTAAGATGGCTCACCCGGTTAAGGGCAGTTCTACTTTCATAAGATCACTTATTACCGATGAGTTGTGTGTGGGGCCCTTGACAAGGTCTAACTTCCTTTTCTTATCATTGTAAATGCCTGCACTTATAGCTTTGCTAAACACACCCCCACTCCTTATTTTCCCAAGATGGCCTTAGAGATTCTCTCCCTAACAATCTGAGTCTTCATTCAAGGAGTTAATAACTCTATGTGTGATGGTCAATGGTGGTCTAAATCATATAAATCAGTTTACTATTCGCAGTCCAAATGAGATTGAGCTAGATTTGGCTCCTATGGTGCAATCTTGATCATATCATATCCAAAGAATTCCAATTATTACCATGGGTTTTCAATGAGCAGTGATCTAACAACCTCAAATCCTAATTTCATAAATTCTCCAGGGAAACTTAAATCTTAGTCTCTATTAAAATAGAAGGCGTGCAGGTACTGATTTATACATCGACTGTCAACTAATGATCACCATAAATCCTGATGAGTTTACTGTGTCATAATATTGGTCTAAAAACCTCAACCCCAAGTTTCACATTTTTTACAAGAATTATTCAACCATAATTTCTATTTAACATAAATGGGGTGCAAATAGGGATTTACACATCAGGTATTAGACTATGACCTCAATAAATTCTGGAAAAACTACCATAGCATGATACTGGTCTAAATACACCATATCCTAAGTCTCATATATTTCCAAGAAGTATTTACCCTTAATTATCATTTATTACATTTGGTTGTGGCGTATAAGGGTTTACACTACAAGTGCTATGTTAAGACTTCAATAAATTACACAACTCAGAGGGTGAGGTACCTCATCCTCACCAATTCACAACCATAGATTCAAGGGCACCTAATTGGGGCAAATGGGCCAAAATCACCTTTTCCCATTTTTGCTAAATGCAACCCAACTTCCCTACACCCTTGAGTCCAAAGCTTCAACTTGAAGTTCAGAGAATTCCACTCATGCACATGAGTTGATTCGTTACTAGAGATGGTTGTTATCATGTCTAAGGCATGGACAAATCTTCAAGGTATTTGTATGAATCCAAATCACTAAACCCACCAGATGCACTTTGTACACGTCTCACTAGATGTGACCTAAAGGAGCTACACCTAACCAAAAGACATGGAATCAGTGGCATTCTAAAGGTAACCTCCAGGTCTACCTTACTTATATTAATCACTAACTCCAGAAATGAACTTAACCTAGGTGGAATTAACATATAAGTGCTGTACAAATATTTAACTTAACAAATTACAGATTTGTACATGTCACACCAAAAATGACATAGAAGGAGTTATACTTATCCAAATGACATGAAGTCAGTGGAATTTTTAAAGGTGACATCAATATCTACAGAATTCATATGGATCATTTCCTCCAGAAATGATCCTACCTAGGTGGATTCAACATATAAGTGTTGTACAAATTATTTAACTTAACAAATTACAGATTTGTACATGTCACACCAAAAATGACATAGAAGGAGTTATACTTATCCAAATGACATGATGTCAGTGGCATTTTAAAGGTTACATCAATATCTACAGAATTCATATGGATCATTTCCTCCAGAAATGATCCTAACCTAGGTGGAATTAACATATAAGTGTTGTACAAATTATTTAACTTAACAAATTACAGATTTGTACATGTCACACCAAAAATAACATAGGAGGAGTTTATACTTATCCAAATGACATGAAGTCAGTGGCATTTTAAAGGTGACATCAATATCTACAGAATTCATATGACTCATTTCCTCCAGAAATGATCCTAACCTAGGTGGATTCAACATATAAGTGTTGTACAAATTATTTAACTTAACAAATTACAGATTTGTACATGTCACACCAAAAATGACATAGAAGGAGTTATACTTATCCAAATGACATGATGTCAGTGGCATTTTAAAGGTGACATCAATATCTACAGAATTCATATGGATCATTTCCTCCAGAAATGATCCTAACCTAGGTGGAATTAACATATAAGTGTTGTACAAATTATTTAACTTAACAAATTACAGATTTTGTACATGTCATACCAAAATGACATAGAAGGAGTCTATATTATCCAAATGACATGAACTCAGTGGAATTTGAAAGGTAACCTAAAGGGCTACAATGTTCATGTTGGTCATTTTCTCCAGAAAAGAACTTAACCTAGGTGGATTCAACATATAAGTGCTGTACAAATTATTTAACTTGACAAATTACAGATTTGTACATGTCACAACCAAAATGACATAGAAAGAGTTATAATTATCGAAATGACATGAACTTAGTGGCATTTGAAAGGTAACCTAAAGGGCATACACTATTCATGTTGGTCAGTTTCTCCAGAAATGAACTTAACCTAGGTGGATTCAACATATAAGTGCTGTACAATTATTTAACTTAACAAATTACAGATTTATACATGTCACACCAAAAATGACATAGAAAGAGTTATAATTATCCAAATGACATGAACTCAGTGGCATTTGAAAGGTAGCCTAAAGGGATACAATGTTCATGTTGGTCATTTTCTCCAGAAATGAACTTAACCTAGGTGGATTCAACATATAAGTGCTGTACAAATTATTTAACTTAATAAATTACAGATTTGTACATGTCACACCAAAAATGACATAGAAAGAGTTTAAATTATCCAAATGACATGAAACTTAGTGGCATTTGAAAGGTAACCTAAAGGGCTACAATGTTCATGTTGGTCATTTTCTCCAGAAAAGAACTTAAACCTAGGTGGATTCAACATATAAGTGCTGTACAAATTATTTAACTTAACAAATTACAGATTTGTACATGTCACACCAAAAATGACATAGAAAGAGTTATAATGATCCAAATGACATGAACTCAGTGGCATTTGAAAGGTAACCTAAAGGGCTACAATGTTCATGTTGGTCATTTTTTCTCCAAAAATGAACTTAACCTAGGTGGATTCAACATATAAGTGCTGTACAAATTATTTAACTTAACAAATTACAGATTTGTACATGTCACACCAAAAATGACATAGAAAGAGTTATAATTATCCAAATGACATGAACTCAGTGGCATTGGAAAGGTAAGCTAAAGGGCTACAATGTTCATGTTGGTCATTTTCTCCAGAAATGAAACTTAACCTAGGTGGATTCAACATATAAGTGCTGTACAAGATAATTTACATAACAAATACCTATATATATATAATTAAAATGGTGCCTAAAGGGGAAATATTAAACGACCTAGAAATTATGAGCCCTAAAAATTTCCAACATACCCAAAAGTGATGCATTTAGTCATATCATATGCATGGGCAATATCTCATTGTCAAGTAGTGAGCCATTATAGAGAGATCCATCAAATTCCACTTTTATGCTAAATGCACCCCATTTTTCCATACACTATTTTGCATGCATGAGAAAAATCCCAATCATGCACATGCCAAAATTGTCTGGGATTTTTACTAGAGCCATAGCATGGCCTAATGGATCCCCCACCAAAGACTTGAGGTCTTTAATGATCTTATACCCACTTAATTTCCCCAGGCATGAATAATTAAATTATTACCAAAACTATAGAAAAGGATTATCCAAAATTCTTATTTTTGGTTAGGGGCTGTATTTGGGCATGACACATGCATGTTTAAAATCTCAGCCTAATTGGAGTTGTAGAACTCCCTAAATTAATTATTTTGTGCCAAGGGCACTCTATGTACACAGTCCACTAAAATCATTACTGAGGGAGCTACAGGTCACCAAATGACATGATTTTACTTTCATATGACAGTAGACGTCCAGATCTACAACTCTTATCTCTGGGACTTTTTCGAAATATGGCCTCTAAGGGCCTCAAAATATGCCTACAAAAATCGGGCAAAAGTGTGACATATTTTTAATAAGTTTAATTAAACTCTGGGCTGCGAATATCATCTCATCCAGATCGGACGGCTCTGCTTCATCTTCCCCAGCTAGCCGAGGGCCTGGATTAACCTGTCCTGGAGCTACTTTGCTTCGATACTCCGGCCATTCAAGGCCGCCTCCGGCCATTTGCTCGACGTCACCACCTTCGGCCGAGGGTTGGCCGTCGGTTTGCCGGAGTTTTGGTGGCCGGAGATGGTCTATGTGCGATATGGGAGGTGGAACAAAACTGAGCTAAAAAGCTCAAATACGAAAATGGTGGACTCACCATTTCTCCATGAAAAATTGAAAAGGAAGAGAGGGAGATCTAGCACTAGGTGGAGAGGGTGAGGAACTTGCCTTGAATCGAGCCCTGGGAGGGGAATTTCTGCACTTGCCATGGCCGAATCCAAGCTCCATTTTCTTGCTCGATCTCCCTCCTCAGAGCTTGCCTCCTTCTGAAACCATGGGGCTTCTCCTCCTTGGCACCTTCTGAAGCTAATGGGAGGTCTGAAGAGGGTCGGGGGTGGCTTATTCCAAGGTTGCCATTAATGCCACCTCTTGGCCGGCCTATAAGCTCTGAATTGAGCTCCACCTGGCAGCTGGCCGGCCTGGATACTGTTGGGAATTGCTGCTAGAGCTCAGGGGAGGCATTGGAAGAGGAATTGAGTGCCATTTGGCACTCAATCCATGCCTCCTCTTTTGTCCCTTCTCCAATTTGGGGAAAACCCAAATTTACCCCTTTGCATGTGGGTTTCTTCCCCATTTCAGAGGGCATCCATGGTAAATGGTATAGGGCTGCAGAATGGGCCTCAAATGGAGCCCATGCCTCATGAGCATTAGGCTTAATTTCCTCTTGAACCCAATTTAGGCCTATTGACCAAGTGTTGACCTTTGGGTTGACTTGGTCAAATTAATGGGTGGGCTGGCCCCACATGATGGTAATGGGTCTGTGTACACCATCAATGATGTACAGGGCAATAGTGGGGCCCACATTGGGTCAATTAAACCCATATAGGCTAATTTTAAGCTAGTTTGGCCTAAAATTGACTTTGGTCAAAAATCATGCATTTTGTTGAACTTCATGGGTCAAGAATGACCTAATGATCTCCCTTAGTGGCTTGGAGAGTTTGGGTCTGACCAATTTGATCGTTTGAATCCTAATTGACCCTTAAAAGAGACGGTTGACTTATTTCAAGTTAGAGTTGACTTTGGCCAATTGATCCATTGGGTTGACCCCAATGGGTCCTAAATGACCCAAGGGACTCCCTAAGGTGTTTAGAAGAGTTGGTGGGTTCAATTTGTCATCTTGGAGTTTAAATATCAAGCCATAAGCCATGGAGTCAAATTTGGCTGCTTGCACACCAAGGTGATTTTTCACTTATTCACCTTGGTTCTTAGGGCCAATTTGGCCTCTTAGAGCAATGTCATGGCCTTTTCAAGACAAGGTGCATCTTAGGGGTCTAGTTGTTTTGGGGATGTTACAAATCCCAATAAACGAAGAAACAATTTCTCCCCCGAAATTTAGGTTGGGTCTACGGAAGTCTGAGTTCAGAATATACCCGGAAGATTTGATAGTTCATGTGCAACATGACTCCCAACTAATATTGGCAACGGTTAGGTCTAATTCACATCGCCAGTTTTCTCCCAAGTGCAATTCGTTAAAATCTTACTATGGTCGTAATCATGATCTTCTTCCTGGAGGTTCTTAAATAATTCCCAAGTTGATGAAGGTATACGTAGTGGAGGGAAGATCTAGATTGAAGTGACTTTACACATTCACAAGGCGAGTAAGTAACTCAATCGAGCCCCATAATCCTATAGTATGATGTCTTTGTAAGTATAAATTCTCGATCCAGAGAGTATATCGTCATGTTCACCGCCAATATTTTCAATATCAACCTCAATAACACTTGGATCTAAACCCTCCTGAGGTTCACAATCATTGTACAAGTGATGTCAGTACTCTTATTTATTAGTTGTTTGTAATTAGAATTTAGGCTTGTCTTCCAAGATCAGGATATGCTTAAGGTTTGATTGGTACTGGTTTTCATAATTTTTATGGCATCGTCATTCCTTTAATATTTTCATGTCAACGCTTGATCATACTTCTAGAATCTGAAGTGACAGTTAGTAAATGCAAATATGTCCACAGTCATTTATTAAACCCAAGGATGCTCTAATAGTAGTCAAGCTTAGTTCGGGTACTTGAATTCATGGGGGTCATCAATTCCAAGGTTCACAAAATTCATATATTGTTAATCCTCCATGATTAGTTCTGAAGTGCACCTAATCATACTAATGTCCTGAAACCTCATTACTGATCTTTATCCCAAATCCACGTGTTATTGATGGTCAAGTCTATAGTTCTCATTTTGTTAAACGCAAACCAGCCCCAAATATTGCACGAGACCTATCATTTACGGGTCAACTATCAGTAAGATATAATGTCTTCTCCAATTCATTCCAGGAGTCTTGTATGTGATAATTTACAGATTCCCACCCTTCATAATGTCATGTCTGTTTTGGCCTCATTTTTATTTCTTTCATAATTATGGGGTCCCCAATCCAGTATCAGTTATCATGGGCAAATAGGTTTAACAGAATTTACAGAGACTACTCATGCATGATCCAAGATAGTGTTCAGCAGAAATTCATAGTTCTTCTCCTTGAATAATTCCAGAAGATTAATTATGTGGATAAGGGTGCAGAATCCATTTCGTGAAGGAAGTATGATAACTAATCAATAGTTAAGTATAATAAAATTTTCAGAAGTTTAATGGAGACCACGAGTCTATCTACTCATTTCTATAATATTCCAGATTTTCATAATGATCTTAGGGGAACTTGACCCTGGAGTTCTCAATAATGCTTAATGTAACTAGAATTCACAAACCCCAATTCCTACGGAACTCAATCCTCAAAGTCCTTGATTCCTTTAGAGATGAAGATCTCTTGATAATAAGTGCATGTTTCAAATTTCGAAGAATTGACCAAGGAAATAATTATTGTCCATAAAACTCTAAGTGTGCAACAACATGGGTGTTATCCTAAGCTACCTTGGTCTTATCGATCCTTAGGTCTACCACAATCGTATGCAATGCAATTATTTCCAAAACCATAGAACTTTATCTCCAAAATTCCGATTCTTGGACAACATGTGTATTGTACTGAATTTACATGTACGATGTAAAATTCAGATCGTTTAGATAAGTCGGATGGTGGGGGTGCACCGATTTGGGTCTAGGGTTCACTTTATATATATCCTGCACTAAAATAGGTGCCTAGGGAGTTGTATTACAAGGGCTTTTATATTTCTAAAACAAGCCAAGTCAATATTTTCGTGGCCCAATAAACGAAGAAACAAGATTAGCCTCCCGTAATCTTGTGCTGAGTTTCTTATATCCGGGAATATTGCCCTTCCACGTATGCACAAAATCCTTATGGGCATACAGTTCTTGTGATTTGCGGGTATGGTAAGGTTCTCTGTCCTTGAAACTACCATTAATCGCAACTTTTCCACGGATCGTGTGCCTGTTGTCCTATTACATGGTCTTCTTCTAAGCTAGAATTCTCATTCCACATTTGACATCCTTTCTTTGTGATGGTTTTCCGAGGGTGGAAGTGTGGAGTATCAACTTCTAAGCACACAAGTAAGGCCTTACGAGTCTCATACTAATCCAATAGTATAATCACAAACACCAAAACCACTTAAGATTGTCCTATTTGCTTGTGTGAGGGGTGTTAGTAACACTTAGGAAGTGACGTGGGTATATCGGGGAGTAAGCCCCGAACACTTACACACGTTTTTCAACTCCTTCTTTTAGTCACTTTGGGGGTATCCTACTACTTGGTCAAAATATTTTTGAGGTTGATGTCGGACTAGGATACCTTATGAGATGTCTTGTTAAGTCAAACCAATACGGTGTACTACTCAGGTTGGGCTAATCTCATCGTTATGTGGACAAAATTATGTGATTTCCCGTATGGGCACACCACTGCTTCCGCTGCTAGTTTGTCCTCAAACTAACTCGAGCGGGGGTTGCCCTAGGGTTTGTGGACTTCTTTTACTTGGACCGAAAGTCGGCTAAGCTGATACCAGTTTGTAAGAACCTCTTTTTTTTTTTGCTTTTAAACTGGGTCTTACCGCCCAGAACCGCCGTCTTGTGGTGAGACCATTACACCTAATGGTCGTCGCCACAATACGTCGATCCTGCCGGCTAATCAACATCATCCAGGCCAACCACAAATCATAGTAATAGAAGCAATTAGAAGCAACAAGTCCACAAATCACATTAAATATATAAATTACATGATTACAATGTCCATGATGAGAGTTAAAGTAAAAGGGGGCATAAGCCCGCTACGTGTTCAAATATAGTACATCAATACTCTCATTCTACTTTTATGCGGAAGCAATCAAACTCTGTCTTCATACAATTGTAGCTGCTGCTGTGACGACGTGTAGTGGTTGATCTGCTCTATCCCGTCTTCTTATCCTATCTCCTAAACCGGGTCCTGCCACACCGGTACATCATCCCTAAAATGATATGGTCCACTGACCGTCAGTTTAAAAGACTCAGCATATTCCTCACCGCCTCCACCCGCGACTCCTAGGCACAGTGCGGGAGGGGGAAGTAGAGGACATCAAGGGTAATACAAAAGAAGCAGGTGACAAGTGGTAAAACTAGCAATGTATATAAAGTAAAAGATACATAACTTCTAGTTAGCAGGAGTACACCAATTAAGATTGTTCTAGCAGTTCTACAATTTGGCTTAAAAATAAGAGAAAACAATAGAAGAAAGCTACAATACCAGTAATATGAGCAAGTAAGGTAATATGAAAAGCAGCTAGAAAAATTAACCTTAACTTATATGCGTACACATAAGGCACATAAGTCAAGGGATCTGGCAAGAAGTAAACTCATCGTATAAAAGAGCCCACACTAATTTATACGATGAGGTCTCTGTTTGTGCAGAAATGCTATGCTATGATATGCAATGCAATGATGCAATGTTTGTATTATTAGTTCATACACATGCAACTCACCCACACGACTCTGTACGTACAGACCTTTAGTTCCCACTTTTCAGAGGTAGCTAACCTCTCGGGCACCTCCCGTCGTGGTCAAACGGTGGCAGAGGAGCGGGCGTCTCCTCACCTAGGTGGGTAAGTCACACTACCAGACCTAGGCCCAAACGTACGCTGTGATACCGGTACCCGGTACTCACGAGCTCATGCGTACTAAACTGAATTGGCCAGGCAGGGTTTAGGAGATTCGTCCCGTCGGACGCGCACTAAAACAACCTGGCCCCAATAAAACCACTAGCACTGCCGAGTCAACAAACTGCTGTTTGTGTGACGACTAAGACAGAACCGAAGACCCACCACATCTTACACACAAGCAACATGTATTAGCTATTTACTACTGAGCCTCCAGCTCACAAATCTATCTCAACATTTATAAAGTAGAGCCTACTGCTCGCTAGGCTATACTAGTCTTATATTTAAACTACGAGCCTACCGCTCTCTAGACTACACTAATCTTATGTTTAGACTACGAGCCTACCGCTTGCTAGACTATTCCAGTCCTTCTTTATAACCCGAGCCTACCGCTCGCAGGACTATCCCAGTCCTTCCTTATAACCCGTTCTGGTTTGGGATGGAAGTTAACTTATCATGTTCTCCTACTTAACTAGTCTTGTCTATAATTTAGTTGATCTTAGACGCTTTATGGTTAGCCTTGGACTTCCGGAGGGTTACCCGGTGAGGGGCTCACAACGGTATTGGGAAGTGTGACGGGCTGACACCCCGAACTTCCTCTCCCCAAGGCACTTAATCTTGTTGGTATCTACCCCTTTTTACTTGATCCCCATTTTCCTCTCCACTTTCATTAAATCTCTAAGATGAGTTAATTTGGCACTTAGGAGTGGGGGAGTTCATTTGAACTCCAACACCACCAATGGTGACCGGGTGCTGACTCTCCCGTCATCACATTCTAGCTCGAATTCCCTTCTTCACCGAGGAACAGCACACATACACTTAGCATTCTCAACCTTACTTGGACCCACACTCCTAATCTTCGTCATCCTTAATCCAGGGTTTGCCTTAGATATTTCCCGACTTCTCCCTTGAGTTTTACCCTAAGATGGCTCACCCGGTTAAGGGCAGTTCTACTTTCATAAGATCACTTATTACCGATGAGTTGTGTGTGGGGCCCGTGACAAGGTCTAACTTCCTTTTCTTATCATTGTAAATGCCTGCACTTATAGCTTTGCTAAACGCACCCACTCCTTATTTCCCAAGATGGCCTTAGAGATGCTCTCCCTAACAATCTGAGTCTTTATTCAAGGAGTTAATAACTTTATGTGTGAAGGTCAGTGGTGGTCTAAATCATATAAATCAGTTTTACTATTCGCGGTCCAAAATGAGATTGAGCTAGATTTGGCTCCTATGGTGTAATCTTGATCATATCATATCCAAAAGAATTCCAATTATTACCATGGGTTTTCAATGAGCAGTGATCTAACAACCTCAAATCCTAATTTCATAAATTCTCCAGGGAAACTTAAATCTTAGTCTCTATTAAAATAGAAGGCGTGCAGGTACTGATTTATACATCGACTGTCAACTAATGATCACCATAAATCCTGATGAATTCACTGTGTCATAATATTGGTCTAAAAACCTCAACCCCAAGTTTCACATTTTTACAAGAATTATTCAACCATAATTTCTATTTAACATAAATGTGGTGCAAATAGGGATTTACACATCAGGTATTAGACTATGACCTCAACAAATTCTGGAAACACTACCATAGCATGATACTGGTCTAAGTACACCATATCCTAAGTCTCATATTATTCCAAGAAGTATTTACCCTTAATTATCATTTATTACATTTGGTGTGCGTATAAGGGTTTACACTACAAGTGCTATGTTAAGACTTTAATAAATTCCACAACATCAGAGGGTGAGGTACCTCATCCTCACCAATTCACAACCATAGCTTCAAGGGCACCTAATTGGGGCAAAAGGGCCAAAATCACCTTTTTCCCATTTTTGCTAAATGCAACCCAACTTCCCTACACCCTTGAGTCCAAAGCTTCAACTTGAAGTTCAGAGAATTCCATTCATGCACATGAGTTGAATTCTTTACTAGAGATGGTTGTTATCATGTCTAAGGCATGGACAAATCTTCAAGGTATTTGTATGAATCCAAATCACTAAACCCACTAGATGCACTTTTGTACACGTCTCACTAGATGTGACCTAAAGGGAGCTACACCTAACCAAAAGACATGGAATCAGTGGCATTCTAAAGGTAACCTCCAGGTCTACCTTACTTATATTAATCATTAACTCCAGAAATGAACTTAACCTAGGTGGAATTAACATATAAGTGCTGTACAAATATTTAACTTAACAAATTACAGATTTGTACATGTCACACAAAAAATGACATAGAAGGAGTTATACTTATCCAAATGACATGAAGTCAGTGACATTTTAAAGGTGACATCAATATCTACAGAATTCATATGGATCATTTCCTCCAGAAATGATCCTACCTAGGTGGATTCAACATATAAGTGTTGTACAAATTATTTAACTTAACAAATTACAGATTTGTACATGTCACACCAAAAATGACATAGAAGGAGTTATACTTATCCAAATGACATGATGTCAGCGGCATTTTAAAGATGACATCAATATCTACAGAATTCATATGGTTCATTTCCTCCAGAAATGATCCTAACCTAGGTGGAATTAACATATAAGTGTTGTACAAATTATTTAACTTAACAAATTACAGATTTGTACATGTCACACCAAAAATGACATAGGAGGAGTTATACTTATCCAAATGACATGAAGTCAGTGGAATTTTAAAGGTGACATCAATATCTACAGAATTCATATGGATCATTTCCTCCAGAAATGATCCTAACCTAGGTGGATCCAACATATAAGTGTTGTACAAATTATTTAACTTAACAAATTACAGATTTGTACATGTCACACCAAAAATGACATAGAAGGAGTTATAATTATCCAAATGACATGATGTCAGGGACATTTTAAAGGTGACATCAATATCTACAGAATTCATATGGATCATTTCCTCCAGAAATGATCCTAACCTAGGTGGAATTAACATATAAGTGTTGTACAAATTATTTAACTTAACAAATTACAGATTTGTACATGTCACACCAAAAATGACATAGAAGGAGTTATACTTATCCAAATGATATGAACTTAGTAGAATTTGAAAGGTAACCTAAAGGGCTACAATGTTCATGTTGGTCATTTTCTCCAGAAAAGAACTTAACCTAGGTGGATTCAACATATAAGTGCTGTACAAATTATTTAACTTAACAAATTACAGATTTGTACATGTCACACTAAAAATGACATAGAAAGAGTTATAATTATCCAAATGACATGAACTCAGTGGCATTTGAAAGGTAACCTAAAGGGCTACACTATTCATGTTGGTCAGTTTCTCCAGAAATGAACTTAACCTAGGTGGATTCAACATATAAGTGCTGTACAAATTATTTAACTTAACAAATTACAGATTTGTACATGTCACACCAAAAATGACATAGAAAGAGTTATAATTATCCAAATGACATGAACTCAGTGGCATTTGAAAGGTAACCTAAAGGGATACAATGTTCATGTTGGTCATTTTCTCCAGAAATGAACTTAACCTAGGTGGATTCAACATATAAGTGTTGTACAAATTATTTAGCTTAACAAATTACAGATTTGTACATGTCACACCAAAAATGACATAGAAAGAGTTATAATTATCCAAATGACATGAACTTAGTGGCATTTGAAAGGTAACCTAAAGGTCTACAATGTTCATGTTGGTCATTTTCTCCAGAAAAGAACTTAACCTAGGTGGATTCAACATATAAGTGCTGTACAAATTATTTAACTTAACAAATTACAGATTTGTA
Source organism: Dactylorhiza incarnata (assembly GCA_033032865.1). NCBI lineage: Eukaryota > Viridiplantae > Streptophyta > Magnoliopsida > Asparagales > Orchidaceae > Dactylorhiza > Dactylorhiza incarnata. The sequence continues at coordinate 49,262 of JAWHQI010001544.1, read as the reverse complement.
CATGTCACACCAAAAATGACATAGAAAGAGTTATAATTATCCAAATGACATGAAATCAGTGGCATTTGAAAGGTAACCTAAAGGGCTACAATGTTCATGTTGGTCATTGTCTCCAGAAAAGAACTTAACCTAGGTGGATTCAACATATATGTGTTGTACAAATTATTTAACTTAACAAATTACAGATTTGTACATGTCACACCAAAAATAACATAGAAAGAGTTATAATTATCCAAATGACATGAACTCAGTGGCATTTGAAAGGTAACCTAAAGGGCTACAATGTTCATGTTGGTCAGTTTCTCCAGAAATGAACTTAACCTAGGTGGATTCAACATATAAGTGATGTACAAGATAATTGACATAACAAATACCTATATATATATATATAATTAAAATGGTGCCTAAAGGGGAAATATTAAACGACCTAGAAATTATGAGCCCCAAAAATTTCCAACATACCCAAAAGTGATGCATTTAGTCATATCATATGCATGGGCAATATCTCATTGTCAAGTAGTGAGCCATTATAGAGAGATCCATCAAATTCCACTTTTATGCTAAATGCACCCCATTTTTCCATACACTATTTTGCATGCATGAGAAAAATCCCAATCATGCACATGCCAAAATTGTCTGGGATTTTTACTAGAGCCATATCATGGCCTAATGGATCCCCCACCAAAGACTTGAGGTCTTTAATGATCTTATACCCACTTAATTTCCCCATGCATGAATAATTAAATTATTACCAAAACTATAGAAAAGGATTATCCAAAAATTCTCATTTTTGGTCAGGGGCTGTATTTGGGCATGACACATGCATGTTTAAAATCTCAGCCTAATTGGAGTTGTAGAACTCCCTAAATTAATTATTTTGTGCCAAGGGCACTCTATGTACACAGTCCACTAAAATCATTACTGAGGGAGCTACAAGTCACCAAATGACATGATTTTACTTTCATATGAAAGTAGACGTCCAGATCTACAACTCTTATCTCTGGGAATTTTTCGAAATATGGCCTCTAAGGTCCTCAAAATAAGCCTACAAAAATCAGGCAAAAGTGTGACAGATTTTTAATAAGTTTAATTAAACTCTGGGCTGCGAATATCATCTTATCCAGATCGGACGGCTCTGCTTCATCTTCACCAGCTAGACGAGGGCCTGGATTAACCTGTCCTGGAGCTACTTTGCTTTGATACTCCGGCCATTTGCTCGACGTCACCACCTTCGGCCGAGGGTTGGCCGTCGGTTGCCGGAGTTTTGGTGGCCGGAGATGGTCTATGTGCGATATGGGAGGTGGAACAAAACTGAGCTAAAAAGCTCAAATACGAAAATGGTGGACTCACCATTTCTCCATGAAAATTGAAAAGGAAGAGAGGGAGATCTAGCACTAGGTGGAGAGGGTGAGGAACTTGCCTTGAATCGAGCCCGGGGAGGGGAATTTCTGCACTTGCCATGGCCGAATCCAAGCTCCATTTTCTTGCTCGATCTCCCTCCTCAGAGCTTGCCTCCTTCCGAAACCATGGGGCTTCTCCTCCTTGGCACCTTCTGAAGCTAATGGGAGGTCTGAAGAGGGTCTGGGGTGGCTTATTCCAAGGTTGCCATTAATGCCACCTCTTGGCCGGCCTATAAGCTCTGAATTGAGCTCCACCTGGCAGCTGGCCGGCCTGGATACTGTTGGGAATTGCTGCTAGAGCTCAGGGGGGAGGCATTGGAAGAGGAATTGAGTGCCATTTGGCACTCAATCCATGCCTCCTCTTTTGTCCCTTCTCCAATTTGGGGGAAAACCCAAATTTACCCCTTTGCATGTGGGTTTCTTCCCCATTTCAGAGGGCATCCATGTTAAATGGTATAGGGCTACAGAATGGGCCTCAAATGGAGCCCATGCCTCATGGGCATTAGGCTTAATTTCCTCTTGAACCCAATTTAGGCCTATTTGACCAAGTGTTGACCTTTGGGTTGACTTGGTCAAATTAATGGGTGGGCTGGCCCCACATGATGGTCATGGGTCTGTGTACACCATCAATGATGTACAGGGCAATAGTGGGTCCACATTGGGTCAATTAAACCCATATAGGCTAATTTTAAGCTAGTTTGGCCTAAAATTGACTTTGGTCAAAAATCATGCATTTTGTTGAACTTCATGGGTCAAGAATGACCTAATGATCTCCCTTAGTGGCTTGGAGAGTTTGGGTCTGACCAATTTGATCGTTTGAATCCTAATTGACCCTTAAAAGAGACGGTTGACTTATTTCAAGCTAGAGTTGACTTTGGCCAATTTGATCCATTGGGTTGACCCCAATGGGTCCTAAATGACCCAAGGGACTCCCTAAGGTGTTTAGAAGAGTTGGTGGGTTCAATTTGTCATCTTGGAGTTTAAATATCAAGCCATAAGCCATGGAGTCAAATTTGGCTACTTGCACACCAAGGTGATTTTTCACTTATTCACCTTGGTTCTTAGGGCCAATTTGGCCTCTTAGAGCAATGTCATGGCCTTTTCAAGACAAGGTGCATCTTAGGGGTCTAGTTGTTTTGGGGATGTTACACGCACCCCTAGAGATAGGATGACGTAAATCCTCCGGATTGGAGTCAAATCCAATAGCGCGGTTCACTTTGATAATGCGACTTTAGGCCTTTTGATTTGCAAAGAGATTTCGGTCAAAACGTCTAGAAGTTAGGAGATTTATTGCTCTAGAGAGAATATTTCTTATTTTCGGATCCGCCACGGTCTTTATAAAATTGCAAATGTCAAACTAATTTATTCCGTTATTTTATTTCAAAGTGAATCGTCGATCGAGCACTCTTTTCGTAATAGTTTATTTCTCTTTTAATTAAGCTTAGTTTATTTTTATTTTCAAAACCCAATCAATCGTTCGGTAGGATAATTGAATCGTTGTGAGTAATAGTAGTTGCCTGCCCCGAGTTTTTATACGACCTTGATATATTTTATATCCTATGCTATATTTCGATAGGTACACTTGCCTTAATCGAGTATAGATTGGAGAACACAAATTTCTCTATCATTAACCCATTTTCTCGAAAAAGAATCCTCCTTTATTATTAACGATGAATGTCATTTGGCCTTTAAACTTATCAAAGAGAAGCTTATAAACTCCCCGATTCTAGTCGCCCAGATTGGTCGCTCCCTTTTGAAATCATGTGTGACGCGAGTGATATTGCGGTTGGTGCCGTTTTAGGCCAACGGGTGAGTAAGTATTTCCACCCAATTTATTATGCGAGCAAAACACTCACGTCGGCACAAGCGAACTACACCACTACCGAGAAGGAACTTCTAACAATCATTTTCGCTTTTGATAAGTTTAGGTCATGTATCACGCTTTCCAAAGTTATCCTCTTCACAGATCACTCCGCGCTTAGGTATCTCTTAAGTAAATCGGAAGCCAAGCCTCGTCTTTTGTGATGGATCCTCCTCTTGCAGGAGTTTGATTTAGAGATCCGGGACAAAAGGGGAGCCGAAAACTTGGCGGCCAATCATCTTTCTCGATTAGAAAATCCCTCCTCGGAAGCATTAATAGAAGGAGACATTAACGATAAATTTCCCGAAGAGCGCCTCCTTGCTCTCGAAAATATTAATTCATCTTCTACCCCCTGGTTTGCGGATTTGGCTAACTATTTAGTAGCCCGGGTCCTGCCAAAAGAATTCTCGAGTCAGCAAAAGAAGAAATTCTTTTCTGATTTAAAGAATTATTTTTGGGAGGACCCCTTTTTATTCCGTGTTTGCGCAGACCAGGTGGTGAGAAGATGCGTCTCACGTGAGGAAGGCCTTAAAATTTTACGTCATTGTCACGAGGGACCAACCGGTGGTCAGTATCAAGCAAACCAAACCGCGAGGAAGGCGCTGGAGGCAGGCTTTTATTGGCCCACGCTCTTCAAAGATGATCACACCCTTGTGAGTACTTGCGCCAGCTGCCAGCGGTCGGGGAACATCTCCCGTCGGGATGAGATGCCCCAAAACATTTTCTTAGAATGTAAAATTTTCAATCTTTGGGGTATTGATTTTGTTGGTCCTCTCCCTCCCTCTTATTCAAATAAATATATTCTCGTTGCGGTCGACTATGTGTCGAGGTTGGCGGAAGCGCAAGCTCTCCCCACCAACGATGCGCGAGTCATCGTTAATTTCATAAAAAAAATTATTTTCTCAATTTGGCACACCGCGCGCTATAGTGAGTGATCGAGGCACCCATTTTTGCAATAGTCAATTTACAAAAATCTTAACAAAATATGGTGTCACGCACAAATTATCCACTGCATATCACCCACAAACGAGCGGCCAAGTCGAAGTTGTTAATCGAGAATTATAGCGGATTTTAGAAAAAAAACGGTTTCTATTAATCGGAAGGATTGGGCAATAAAGCTCGCTGACGCGTTATGGGCCTATCGAACGGCGTACAAGACCGCTATCGGTTGTACACCGTATCGAATGGTTTATGGCAAGGCTTGCCACCTTCCGGTCGAACTAGAACACCGCGCTTTTTGGGCGCTTAAATTTTTAAATCTTGATTCCACTTTAGCGGGCGATCAAAGAAAATTTCAAATGAACGAATTGGATGAATGGCGAGCGAATGCGTATGAGAGCAATAAATTATATAAGGAGCGAACAGTTTTATCACGATAAATACATAAAATTTTCGAAAACTTTTTCGCCGGGCGATCTCGTCCTCCTTTATAATTCTCGCCTTCGCCTTTTTCCGGGAAAACTAAAATCCCGATGAAGATCAAAAACCAGTTGAGTTAAATCTGCGCCAAAAAGAAGTCGAACGCAGCTTCGATTGAAAGTCAAAGTAACTTCGAATAGAAGAAAAGATAACTTAGACTGGTAGTCGACGCTTCATTGGAAGTCGACGTTACATCAAATGGTATTCGACGCAAAAGTTAGAATTTGAAGTCTACGTTATTTATCTCGACGGACACGTCGATAAGGACTCGACACAATGTCGATAACATAGTTCAATTCAAAGCTGAGATTTTCTGGAGCAGATCTCGACGTAGCCTCTAATGGAATTTGAAGGTGCGTCGATAAGAAGTTAGAAGGAATTCGACGCAACGTCAAATATAGTTCAAGAATGGATACTCCTTGGAATTGATTCAGAAGATTATAGCAGACCATATATGTTTGGAAAAACCCTTTTTAATTTAACTTAACAAATTAACTATATATGATTTTACACTCTAAGTTTATTACCCATGTTGTATAGTAAGGGTAAATTGGTCATAGAAGTTTTAGGAAGTCAGCTGAGGCAAAGTCATGAGAAAGGAAACTGAAAACATAATGAAAATTATCCAGAGTAAATATGTGTCGACTAGTAGTCGACGCAATGTCAACTAAAAGTCAATGTTCCTCCGACTGGATTTCAGCACAACTTCAGAAGTCAAGTCGATACACACTTCAAGATGAAGTCGATGCAACATCGATTATTATTCGATGCTGAAGCCAGAAATTGAAGTCCACGGATGAATCGATAAGGAATCGACGTAACGTCGATAGAAGAATTCATTTCAGATCTGTGAAGCATATTTTGACATAGCTTCTAATAGAATTCAAAGGCATGTCGATATGAAGGCACAATTTATTCGACGCAGCGTCGAATATAGTCAAAGAATTGAAAACTTCCTTCAATAGATTCTAATGATTATTCATAAGGTATATATGGAAGATGTGAGAACTTGAAAATAATAGAATTTAATTTCCAAAAATTTGAGTATTACAAGAGTATTGCCTCCTTTATATAGACTAGGAGGGAAAGAGGAAAAACCAAATACACAATGTGGGGCTAAATACAAATACAATACACAAAGTGAGCTGGGCGGTCAGGCGGTCAGGGGAGAGCGAGACCATAGTAACCTCCGCGGTCTGGAGAGAAGACGGGCGGTCACACAACAGGAGGAAGGTCGTGTGACAGAGAAGGCCAACAGATCGTGAGACCGCTCTGGCGAACACTCCCCCGTAAAGGAGATGTCGGGGTACCAGACCGCTTCTCTTCACATGAAGCGATCTGGTATACCTGGGGAGAAACTGTTGGGTTTTTCTAGAACCATACATCAAATGTAGGCGCAGCGGAAATAAACAGAAACAACCCAAAAAGACTTTGGATCGGCCATGAATGTTGAATCAAGAAGTTAACAAAATGCTAGGTATGAAATTACCTTTGCGGTATTGGATCAAATCCAACCTAGATGCTCCACGAGTTGATTCCTGTCGTCGGCTATGCAAGAGTTCCCACGTAGAATAATGTCTACGTCTCTACAGTGATCCACACGAGCCGGGAGAAGAACGACTGCACCTTTGCACTTCCACGAACTGTAGGTTCGCTACAGGAAGAACACACACGACGGACGATCGCCGGAAGAGGAGGTCAGCGGACGCGATTCAGAGACGGCGGAACACTTCCGTCGGCTTAGGGTTCGTGAGTGCGTGAACGGAACTCCTTCCGTCGGCCTTTCTTCTCGTTAGTTATCAGAACCCTAAAACGAAGTCCTATTTTATACCCAAAGGATAAACAGCTTCTAGAAGAATCGCTATCCGCAGACCACACATCAGAATAAGGGCTTTCTGTTACAATTCGTCGGAATTCCACGGAAGATCATTCGTCGAGATTTCACGGGACAATCCGACGAATCCGACGAATCAGATCAGACGGCAACATTTGCCGAGAGAAAATGATCTCTGTAACAATTCGTCGAGTCTTTCACGGGACAATCCGACGAATCCGTACGAATCAGATCAGACTGCAACATTTGCCGAGAAAATGATCTCTGTAACAATTCGTCGAGTCTTCACGGGACAACCCGACGAATCCGACGAATCAGATCAGACGGCAACACTTGCCAAGAAAATGATCTGTAACAATTCGTCGAGTCTTCACGGGACAACCGGACGAATCCCGACGAATCCCGACGAATCCAGACAGACGACAACATTTTGTCGAATGAAGGGTTTCTGTAATAATTCGTCGAGTGTTCACGGGACAATCCGACGAATCCCGACGAATCCGACGAATTCCATCCGTGTAAACCCGACGAATTCAGACAGCAACAACCTGCTGGATTTCCCCATTCTATATATGGTGATTGGTAACATTTACCAACTACAGTCAATCTACCAACTTCTCCACATGCTCTTATGTGCGACCCTGCAGGCTCATATCGCCGTTGGCAGTGAGATTACATGTTTGACCACTTATAGATCACAATGGCAACTCCAACAGTCTCCCACTTGATCTTGAAAGTATCAAACCAAAAACCTCACAAACAAAGATTAGCACTCTAGCAATGCATCATTGCTCCCCAAGCAATAAGAGTTCATAACTCATAAGCCTTTATGACCAATGTTCCAGCGTTGTCTTTGTCCCTTTGTCCCTTACATCCGGAAAGAACTAGAGGCATGGACCGTGTCACCCTCATAATAGCTCAATCCAAGTTTCTTGATCTAGAACGGACTTCCAGAGAATGGTGAGCTCAATATCACATATTGACTCTACCAAGCATGGCCATGCATTTCTCAGTCCAATTCCATCAAGGGGCCCATGGATGCAACTCCTGTTATATAGGAGGACAAATCCCATATCTGCTCACACCCAAACACCCAAATGATTCGTAACGTACCCAACGACCACCCTTATCATCAACCTTCTTCAAGGAAGACTTTAGATGACATCAAAGCACGCTCTTCCTCACTCGGTGAATGCTGTGACTTCAGGTCAAAGGACCACAACACCATTGTCAAATGAGACCTACTTGTGACACTTTTAAGTAACAATCCACAAAGTAGTCTCAGGTTGGGTCTGTCCAGTACAACTTGTTCACTAACAAGTACCCACGTGATGACTTGATATCACAATATCATGACCTGTGAGAACCGGTCATCAGTCAACACACATGCTAGTCTTAATGTATCATCATCACCCTTAGCTTCTACGATGATACCTCGACCAGGGACCTTTTAAGAATGAAGCTTCGAAATCATAGGCTCTCACATTCAAGTCTCGTACTTGATGTCCTATGGAAGCGAACATTCTAAGGGTATTTATCACGAATTTTATTCTATCATATAGAAACAGTATATCGTAATAAAAGAATTTGCCATTAATCGTAAAAAGAAATAATTGGTACACAATTCATCATATGAATAAATTTTAAACAGCCAACAGAATATTTATTTTACATGCAACCCACAAGACTCCCACTAGAGTTGATCATTCAGGTATCGTATACCCATTGATCTAGTATGACCATCATGCTTTCTCTGCGCGAGAGGCTTTGTCAGTGGATCTGCAATATTCTCCTCAGTCGGCACTCTGCAAATGTTCACATCTCCTCGTTCGACAATCTCACGAATAAGATGGAACCGCCGAAGTATGTGCTTGGAGCGCTGATGGGATCTAGGTTCCTTAGATTGTGCAATTGCACCATTGTTATCACAGTAGAGAACTACGGGACCAACAATGCTAGGAACAACATCTAGCTCGCCGATGAATTTCCTAATCCATACAGCCTCCTTCGCTGCATTAGCTGCAGCGATATACTCGGCCTCAGTTGTAGAATCAGCAACTGTCTCTTGCTTGGAACTCTTCCAGCTCACAGCTCCTCCATTCAGGCAAAACACAAACCCTGACTGAGACTTTGAATCATCCCTATCAGTTTGGAAGCTGGCATCCGTGTAACCACTTACAACGAGCTCTTCCTTTCCACCATACACCAAGAATACATCCTTAGTCCTTCTCAAGTACTTCAGGATATTCTTTACGGCTATCCAGTGACATTCACCGGGATCAGACTGATACCTGCTAGTCATGCTCAAAGCAAAAGAGACATCGGGTCGAGTACATAACATTGCATACATGATTGACCCAATTGCCGAAGCATATGGAATCAACTTCATGCGGTCCTTATCTTCACAAGATTTTGGACACTGGTCCTTAGAGAGATTCACACCATGAGACATGGGCAAAAATCCTTTCTTGGACTCAAGCATGTTGAACCGCTTCAACACCTTGTCAATGTACGTACTCTGGGTCAAACCCAGCAACTTCTTCGATCTATCTCTATAGATCTTAATACCGAGTATGTAAGTCGCTTCACCCAAGTCCTTCATAGAAAAGCAGTTCCCTAGGTTGTTCTTAACAACTTTCAGGGTAGGTATGTCATTCCCGATCAGCAGTATGTCATCTACATACAATATCAGGAAGACAACAATGCTCCCACTGATTCGCTTGTAAACACACGGTTCATCTTCATTCTTGACAAAACCAAACTCTTTGATCTTCTCATCAAAACGAAGATTCCAACTTCTAGAGGCTTGTTTCAATCCATAGATGGACTTATTCAGCTTGCATATTTTAGTGGCTTCATTTGGGGATACAAAACCCTCGGGTTGTGTCATGTACACTTCCTCAAGGAGGTTTCCATTTAGGAAAGCCGTTTTGACATCCATCTGCCAGATCTCGTAGTCATAATACGCAGCAATAGCAAGCAATATCCTAATGGACTTTACCATGGCAACAGGGGAAAAGGTCTCATCATAGTCAATACCATGAATTTGCTTGAAACCCTTAGCCACCAGTCGCCCTTTGAATGTCTGTACATTCCCATCCATGTCGGTCTTCTTCTTGAAGACCCACTTGCACCCTATGGGTCGTACCCCTTCAGGTGGTTCCACCAAGTTCCAAACTTGGTTTATATACATGGAGTCCATTTCGGATTTCATAGCCTCAAGCCATTTGTCGGAGTCCGGTCCATTCATAGCCTCTTGGTAGGTTGCTGGTTCATCATCATGATCCATAAGCAACACATTACCTATTTGAGACACGAGAAATCCATATCTCTCAGGCTCAAATCTTGGTCTACCAGATCTACGTAGGACTTGTGTTTCGTGAGCAGGTTCTCTAGCTACAACATCTTGTAGTCCTGGCTCAGAATCCAACTCTGGTTCATTCACTATTTGTGGTTCTTGAACTTCTTCAAGTTCTACCTTTTGCGTCTTTCTTGATAAGAACTCTTTCTCCAAGAAGACACCCGTCCTTGCGACAAACACTTTGCCCTCAGACGGTAGGTAAAAGTAATATCCCTTCGTTTCCTTAGGATATCCCACCAGATAACACTTATCTGATTTGGGTTCCAGCTTGTCAGGCATTTGACGTCGTACGTATGCCTCACAGCCCCAAATTTTAATGAACGACATACTAGGACGCTTCCCAGTCCATATCTCATATGGTGTCTTTAGAACCGTTTTCGTCGGAGCGCGATTCAGTGTCATTGCAGCAGTCTCTAAAGCAAAACCCAAAAGGAAACAGGCAAGTCTGCATGACTCATCATCGACCGTACCATGTCTAACAGAGTACGATTTCTCCTCTCAGACACACCATTATGCTGCGGTGTCCTAGGTGGAGTGAGCTGTGATACAATACCACACTCTTTCAGATGATCACGGAACTCATGACTCAGGTATTCGCCACCTCGATCAGATCGGAGTGCTTTAACCTTTTTACCCAATTGGTTCTCCACTTCATTCTTAAACTCTTTGAACTTTTCAAAGGTTTCGGATTTGCACTTCATAAGATACACGTATCCGTATCTACTGAAATCATCAGTAAATGTAACGAAGTAAAAATACCCACCTCTAGCCATAGAACTCATGGGTCCGCATACATCACTATGTACAACACCCAAGAGATCCTCAGCCCTCTCAGTATAACCAGTGAAAGGGGCTTTAGTCATCTTGCCTAATAGACAAGACTCACATCGCTCAAATGATTCATAATCAAATGAGTCCAATAGTCCATCTTTATGGAGCTTGGATATGCGCTTCTCATTTATATGGCCCAAACGACAATGCCAGAGATATGTAGGATTTGAGTCATTTGTTCTTAGTCTTTTATTATTATCTACATTATAGATCGGATGGTCCAGGTTCAAAACATAAAGACCATTAAACAATTGAGCTACAGCATAACAAACATCATTCTTAAATATAGAACAACAATTGTTCTTAATTATAAAAGAAAATCCAATCATGTCCAAACATGAAATGGATATAATGTTTCTAGTTATGGCCGGAACAAAATAACAATTATTAAGTTCTATTACAAGCCCACTGGGCAAAGAAAGACGGTAAACCCCTACGGCTACAGCAGCAACTCTTGCTCCATTGCCGACACGTAGGTCCACCTCTCCTTTACTCAGCAATCTCCTCCTTCCTAGTTCCTGCACATTTGTACAAATGTGAGAACCACATCCGGTATCCAATACCCAAGATGAAGGAGCAGAAAGGTTTATCTCTATAACATAAATATCCGAAGCGGAAGTCATACCTCCCTTCATTTTCTGCAGACCCTCAATGTACGAAGGACAATTCCTCCTCCAATGACCAGCCTTGCCACAGTGGTGGCATTTCCCTTCCTTCACGGTGCTCTTCTTTTTCAGCGCAGAAGATTTGGGCTCAAGATGTGACTTAGGTCCTACCTTCGTCTTCTTGAAGCCCTTGGCCTTACCCTTGCCTTTATGTACCATCAATATGGGACTAGCAGGCTTGGCCTTCTTCATGTTAATCTCGGCAGTTCGCAACATGCCTAGGAGCTCGGGCAGTGTCTTGTCTATTTCATTCATGTTATAGTTCAAGACGAACTGCTCATAATTATCCGGCAACGATTGCAGGATAAGATCTGTGGCCAACTCTTGACCCAGAGGAAAACCCAGTCTCTCCAGGTTCTCTATATACCCAATCATCTTGAGTACGTGAGTACCAACCGAGTCTCGAGCTCCCATTTTGCACTGAAATAAGGCCTTCGTGACATCGAACCTCTCTTGACGAGCTTGCCCTTGAAACATTTTCTTTAGGTGCTCGTCAATCTCCTTGCACCCCATGTTCTCGTGATGCTTCTGAAGCTCAGAGTTCATGGTGGCAAGCATAAGGCACTCGACGTCTAAGGCATCATCGGTATACTTCTTATAAGCATCCTTATCAACACGGGACGAGTTCCCGGTCGGCACCTCGGGGGCTTCTTCTTCCAAGACGTAGAGCTTTCGCTCTTGCCTGAGAACAATTCTCAGGTTCCTATACCAGTCCATGTAATTCGTCCCACTAAGCTTGTCCTTCTCAAGGATAGCTCTCAGGGACAAGGTGGAATGTGAACCACTTGCCATGGAATTCTACAAGAATTCATGCAGAATCTAATTAGTACCTTAATTTCAAAATACAATTTATTTTTAATTTGGACTTCAATTAAATACTCCCACTATTTTATTCAAATTGATAACCCTCAATATCAATTCGGAGAGTCCATGCGAGCTACTCTCTTAGTGGACAAGATCCGTATTTCACCAACACCACGAGTCCGCTTTGGCGTTCCTCTCATAATGCGGTTATTTAGGTAGGCAACGCTTGCCAATTGCATCCTCATGCAATTCTTGTATGGCTGGTGAATAACTCCTTATTCGCATCCATCATATGGAGCATGCCAACCCTATGCCTCTAGGCACTCAACCTTTGAGGTCACCTAGTTAAGTTAGACCCGATGTCGACAGTGGGATATCACAATTATCCGCTCGCACCCTTACCAAGATAGATTAATGCACCTTGCTTTGGCAAGCCCACACTTCATCGATCGAGGCAGGAAGAGTGTCATCCATCGGAAGGCATCCGAACACTTAATATTTGATGAAGGGATTTTAATTTTTAATAATAGGTTAACACTTAACCATGATCAACATTTGATCAATGTGCACATCCACAGAAAAACAAACTTTCTAAAATCCTCATGCATCCCTTATGTGCACTACATAAGACTATCAACCTTTGATAGACTAAAGGGCTAAATCTGGACATTTAGAACTCTTCCAAATCTTCAGATTTACATGCATTGGACAAAGGCAAAGACAACTCGACTTAAAGCAGTAGACAAGCTCGTCTCTCATTGTTGGATTCAAAATCCAAAACAATAGAAGGGTTCATTAACCACTTGAGGGACGGTTACTGCTAAGGAGACAACAATTTCTAACAATTAGAAATTAACACGAAATCCCAGACGTTCCTGGCGGGGTACCAAGACCCCCCTTTTGAAAATCATCAACATTTGATGTTCCAGGAAGAAATCTTGACATTTAGAACACTTCTAAATACCTAGATTTGCACGTACTGGAATAACCAAACTTCTGAAACAAAATTCATGACCAGAACCTGGCTCTGATACCACTGTTGGGTTTTTCTAGAACCATACATCAAATGTAGGCGCAGCGGAAATAAACAGAAACAACCCAAAAAGACTTTGGATCGGCCATGAATGTTGAATCAAGAAGTTAACAAAATGCTAGGTATGAAATTACCTTTGCGGGATTGGATCAAATCCAACCTAGATGCTCCACGAGTTGATTCCTGTCGTCGGCTATGCAAGAGTTCCCACGTAGAATAATGTCTACGTCTCTACAGTGATCCACACGAGCCGGGAGAAGAACGACTGCACCTTTGCACTTCCACGAACTGCTAGGTTCGCTCCAGGAAGAACACACACGACGACGATCGCCGGAGAGGAGGTCAGCGGACGCGATTCAGAGACGGCGGAACACTTCCGTCGGCTAGGGTTCGTGAGGCGTGAACGGAACTCCTTCCGTCGGCCTTTCTTCTCGTTAGTTATCAGAACCCTAAAAACGAAGTCCTATTTATACCCAAAGGATAAACAGCTTCTAGAAGAATCACTATCCGCAGACCACACATCAGAATAAGGGCTTCTGTTACAATTCGTCGGAATTCCACGGAAGATCATTCGTCGAGATTTCACGGGACAATCCGACGAATCCGACGAATCAGATCAGACGGCAACATTTGCCGAGAAAATGATCTCTGTAACAATTCGTCGAGTCTTCACGGGACAATCCGACGAATCCGACGAATCAGATCAGACGGCAACATTTGCCGAGAAAATGATCTCTGTAACAATTCGTCGAGTCTTCACGGGACAACCCGACGAATCCGACGAATCAGATCAGACGGCAACACTTGCCAAGAAAATGATCTGTAACAATTCGTCGAGTCTTCACGGGACAACCCGACGAATCCCGACGAATCCCGACGAATCCAGACAGACGACAACATTTTGTCGAATGAAGGGTTTCTGTAATAATTCGTCGAGTGTTCACGGGACAATCCGACGAATCCCGACGAATCCGACGAATTCCATCCGTGTAAACCCGACGAATTCAGACAGCAACAACCTGCTGGATTTCCCCATTCTATATATGGTGATTGGTAACATTTACCAACACAGTCAATCTACCAACTTCTCCACATGCTCTTATGTGCGACCCTGCAGGCTCATATCGCGTTGGCAGTGAGATTACATGTTTGACCACTTCTAGATCACAATGGCAACTCCAACAGAAACGGCGGTCTGATTCAGGGAGACCGCACAGACCGCGGTTATTCAATTGTTATTTGACTGAGCTGGGGACCGCTGATCTTCATACAATGCGATCTCGCACTTTTGAGGAGAAGGCGCGGTCTGATGCTGGGGGACCGCACAGACCGCTGGCTCGAGACCGCCCGGCTTCAACTCTTTGAGATTGCTTGGCTTCAACACTCCCACGCAAGCTGGAGCATATATATCTATCATGCCTAGCTTGTTGCACACATCAGAGAAGGATGAAGATATGGGTTTGGTGAAGATATCAGCCAGCTCTTTATCCGAAGTTACGAATGGAGTGCAGATTTGTTTCTTCAAGATTTCTTCCCTGACGAAATGACAGTCCACTTCAATGTGTTTGGTTCTCTCATGAAAGACTGGGTTTTGAGATATATAGATCGCAGCATTATTGTCACAGAACATTGGCAAGGGATGGTTGTAAACTTCTCCAAAATCTAGAAGGAGAGTTCATAACCACTTCAATTCACATGTAGTTTGGGCCATGCTCCTGTACTCGGCCTCAACACTTGATCTGGATACTACAGCTTGTTTCTTGCTCTTCCAGCTCACAAGATTTCCTCTCACGAAAGTATAGAACCCAGACGTGGATTTTCTGTCTCCTTTATCATCAGCGTAGCTAGCATCTGAGTAGGCTTCTATCTTGAGATGATTGTTTCTTTGGAACAGAAGTCCCTTTCCTGGATATCCCTTAACATATTCCAATATCTTTAGAGCAGCCTGAAGATGACATTCCCTTGGGGCTTGCATGAATTGGCTGACCTTCCCAATGACATAACAAATATCAGGTCTTGTTACAGTTATGTAGATGAGCTTGCCTACAAGACGACGGTATCTAGTGCTATCAGGTAGAGGTGGAGAGTTGTCACTCCAGAGTTTGTCGTCTCCTATTGTCATTGGATACTTAGCAGGTTTAGCACCAAGAAGACATGTTTCCTTCAGAAGGTCAATAGCATACTTATGTTGTGGGAGGACAACAGAACTATGCTTTCTTGAGATCTTAATACCCAAAAAATACTTTGGAGTCCCCATGTATTTGGTTACAAAGTGTTGAAGGAGATGTTTCTTTGTAAGGGTGATACCTTCAATATCATTACCAGTGAGAAGGATGTCATCAACGTAGACAGCCAGAACTACCATTCCATGAGAGGTCTTGCAAATGAAGAGAGAGTGATCTGCAGAGCTGCGGACAAATCCAATAACCTTGATTACTTCGTTAAACTTTTCAAACCAGGCACGAGGACTTTGTTTTAGACCATAGATAGCTTTATTTAGCTTACATACACGAGTCTCCCCCGGAGCAACATACCCAGGAGGTTGCTCCATGAAAACTACCTCTTGAAGATCAACATAAAGAAAGGCATTCTTGACGTCCAATTGAGAGAGTTGCCACCCTTTGTTAATGGCCACAGAGAAGAGGACCCTGATGGTTGTAAGACGAGCAACAGGGGAGAAGGTGTCAAAGAAGTCAACGCCATATGTCTGAGTAAAACCGTTGGCAACCAAGCGAGCCTTGTATCGGTCGACAAAGCCATCGACACGGTATTTGATCACAAAGACCCATCTACATCCAACAACATCTACCCCAAGAGGTGGAGGAAAAAGTGTCCACGTGCCACGGTCTTGAAGGGTGGTTATTTCTTCATCCATGGTGGCATTCCACTGTGGGATAACAAGAGCATCCTGATAATTAGCTGGAATGACAGTATCTGAAATAGCAATAGCATACGCCCTAGCAGCGGGGATGAGTTGAGCATAGGTCACAACATCATGAATAGAATGTTTCGTACATGAGTGAACTCCCTTTCGAAGGGCAATAGGGAGGTCTTTAGTAGTGACTGTATTAGCAGGAGAGTCATCATCGGAAGAAGATAGTGCTGGCCCAAGAGTTGGGAGAGGAGGCCCCGGAGTGGGAGGATAAATGGTATGAGACTCTGTAGATGGTGGAGTGAAAGGAGGAGGCGGTGGAGTTGGGAGAGAAGGTGTTGTCGGTGGGGAGTGAATGAGAGGAGGTGTTGGATGAGTTGTAGGAGGCAGAGAAGTGGAAGAGTGAGAAAAGTATGGTATATTCTCAAAGAAGGTGACATCAGCGGAAACATATTGTTTGCGATGAAGAGGATCATAGCATCGATAACCTTTTTGAGTGGGAGAGTAACCAACAAAGATACACTTAACTGCCCGAGGGGAGAGTTTGTCCCGACCTAGTGAAGGAGTGTGGACAAACGCAGTACAACCGAAGACTTTGAGAGGTAACGAGAAAGGTTTCAAGGTAGGATATAGTAGAGAAAAAGGTGTGGAGTCTTGAAGAAGAGTGGAGGTAATGCGGTTAATGAGATAGCAGGAGACGAGGATGGCATGACCCCAATAGTTTTTGGGCATATTCATCTGGAAGAGTAAGGTGCGAGTCATGTCAAGGAGATGACGATTCTTACGTTCTGCTATCCCGTTTTGTTGAGAAGTATAAGGACAACTAGTTTGATGTATAATGCCATGATTCATGCAAAGCTCAGAAAAATGATGAGAGATATATTCTTTAGCATTATCAGTGCGAATAGATTTGATAGACACTCCAAATTGAGTGGAAATTTCATTATAGAAGGTTGAGAAAATAGTAAACAGTTCAGAGCGTTCTTTTAAAAGATACACCCAAGTACATCGAGAAAAATCATCAATAAAAGTAACAAAATACAAACAACTCCCACCCATAGTCTTGGTAAGAGAAGGACCCCAGACATCGGAGTGAATTAGATCAAAGGGACGAGTCGAGCTACGACCATGCTTGGCAGGATAGGAAGCCCAATGGTGCTTTCCTAGTTGACAAGCTTCGTAGTTGAGAGGAGAGGTATCGTTGGTAAGGTGAGGTAGAAGTTGATACAGCAGCCGAGGTGGAGGATGACCAAGACGGAGGTGCCATTGATGGAGAGAATCAGAGGCTGTGGAAGCAGAATGAGTAGCAAGAATGTCAAGGAAGTAGAGGCCTCCACTCTTAGTCCCAGTAGCAACTGTCTCCTTCGTGTGCAGACCCTGAAAATAACAGTTAGTCGGAGTAAATATAATAGAACATTGTAACTGTTGAGATAGAGCCTTGACTGATAGTAAATTGCAAAGAAAGGTAGGCACATAAGAGTGTTCTTAAGAGAGATAGTCGGGGTGACTTGAACTATTCCAGTCCCACACACATGTGAGGAGAAGACCATCTGTTGTTAGATACTGGGGAAAATTCTTGTGTTCTATTAACTATGAGAAAAGGTGAGGGTTCCCTGGCATATGATTTGTTGCCTGCAGAATCAATAAGCCACTTACCTTCAGTAACCACGTTGCTAAGCAACCTGAGGAGGTAGCAATGCTAGCAGGAGCGAGCAGACGGTTGTGTAGTACCAGTATGAGAAGTCGCGCAGGCCGCGGGGAGAAGGTGAGGATGCTTGAGATAACAACGATAAAGAGTGTGACCCTTCTGACCACAATGAGGAACAGATGTACAGAGGATGTCCGCGGCACCCATAGATCCGCCAGGCCACGGTGGTGACACGATCAGCCCGGTGAGCAAGCTCTCTGGAGTAGGAGGAGAGGATAACAAGGGTCGTTGGAGAGGGGGAGGTACCGACAGACACCCCGAGCAGCAGTGGCATCAAGGGTTGGAGAGTCAGCTTCCATGTAACAACCCGCCCCGACCACCACACCAGAGGCCTTAGGGTCCTCATCACCAACCAACTGTTGGGCCGACTAAATGTGGTTGGACAAGGACGTGCAGTCCGGTGCACCCCACCCATGGCTGAGCCTGTTTCTCAGCTACAGTGGGATGTTGATGGAGGGTCTCGATCCCCCGCCACCCTTAATAAGGCACCTTCAACAGTCCTCATCACCAACTGAGCTGCAGCTAAAGACCTGAACCTGAGACATTCATAAGAAAAGAATGCCTCAGCCCAAAAGGGTGCAAGAAAACCAAGATTAGCAGCATCAGAAGTAAAAGAGTGCAGAAAGGAAACTAAGCAGATAAACATTAATAATCTTACAACAACTCGAGCTAGCTCAAACGAGTGCACTCGGTAAGAGGAAAAGCCTACACCAGTCGGTATTAGACAAAATAATCAAAGCCCACCACATGTCCTCCATTGCGGCTCAGAGGTGATGGTCATATATATAATATCATAATACACATATATAAGCATATATGTTTATAAGAACTTGAGACTGATCAGCTCGAGGGAAAAGCGTCCCCCAAAAGAAGGCACTGCGACGGTGGTATCTTCCACTAATGCCCGCAGCCCAAAACCGGGTGGTGGTCCTTTATCCACTGCCACCCAAAAACCAAAACCGGTGGTGGTACTCCATCACTGCCACCCAAACAGCCAATACGGGTTGGTGGTCCTTTATCCACTGCCACCCAAAAACCAAAGCTCGAGTGGTGGTACTCCATCCACTGCCACCCAAAAAGCCAATAACGGGTGGTGGTCCTTTATCCACTGCCACCCAAAAATAAGCCACCACACAGAGGCTTAACGACAAAGGTTCTAAATAAATTAAATTTAATTTCAATCAAGACACGGGACGTAACCCGAGGATATCAGCACCATAACACCCTAAGAATAGGTCACAAAGGAATAAACACTACTCAAACGATTCATTTGAAAACACATGGTGAGTCCAAACTGACTCCCAACGAACTTCGCGTAACAGTACGGTGAATAAGGCACGACAAGACACCATAAAAGATCGCTAACCAAAACAGGGCCAACTCAAAGAATAGAGCATAGCTTTATCAAAAGTCTCAGCCAAAGGGACTTAAAAGGTTTGATAACATCGCTTAAGATACCCGAGAACACCCCGCAAAAGAACTATATAAATATATGAGGAAACAATTCAGAATAAGTGAAGAAATCGACTAGAAAGACTTACATCAAGTCGACGGGAAAGACTTATATCAAGTCGACGGGAAACTTCATAAAAGAAGAAGAAATTGTACGATCTTAGGGCGAGCAAACTTTTCTAACCCTAGGGAAGTCCTTATCAGACTACCTGGTAGCATAATTAAATAGGTATAGAAGCTATCCAGATTCCAAGGGGATGACATCAGGAATCAAGAACCTAGAACACCAATCAAGACCCCAAAAGGGAAACACAGCAGCCACTAACCTAAAATCAACCGGTTAGGCAGACTAGGAAGAAGAAGGAGGGAAACTATAAAATGATAGATATGCTGGTTAGACTATAGGTAAGGCTCGAATTAAATAATTTTCCTCGGATAAAGCATAAGCCATAAGAGCAACCCTAAACCGGGGCATCTAAAAGGAAGCCATACCAAGCTGCTGCATGACAAGCTAAAAGAACCGTGGTGGGGACCCATACGTCCACCCGTTCTCCAGTCTGTGAAACCAGTGCCCAACATAAACTCATCAGCATCATGCTTAGTTTGAAGCTCGAGGAGGGGTTTATATTTACTATAAGGGAACGAACCTTAACACTTGCACCTTAAGTGTGACGATAATTAATAACATTCAATAACATTTATATACATACACGAGTGCTATCTAATAGCATTCATTAATCTTTATTATCAGTACAGAGGTTGTCGGTCCCCGGCACAATAGAGATCCAAGACCGAAATTTTTATCGCATAATCTTCGAGATAAACAGATACTAGCCTCGCTAAGTCCTCGAGAGTTAGCAAAAGAAATTCTCAAGATATTTGGCATCCAATTCCCCCATACGACCCAACAAGAGTTATCCAATATAAATTCCCAGAAAACAAAATTTAACTCCGCTTATATCCAAACAAAATCCTAACATATGGATGCAGTATTTCATAATCGAGAGTTTAATTTAGGATGAAACAAGGGGGGATGCACATAACTGCTAGTATAAGGCCAAGAAGTTCACCAAACTCCCCACTAAATCAATAATTGTTAGCATGAGTCAAAAGTAAATTTATCAAACTCCCCTCATAATCCATAGCAGCTAATCAATAAGCCAAGACAAAAATAAATTTATCAAACTCCCCTCTTAATCCATAGCAGCTAATCAAGAAGCCAAGAAAAAGTAAATTTACCAAACTCCCCTCATAATCCATGGCAGCTAGCAATAGGCCAACAAAATAAATTCACCAAACCTAATGTTAATTTCCATCCATCCTATCCAAGGAGTGCATAAATATAATAGGAGTCACCACGGTCTTGAATAACATTCTAACACATAATCAAATAATCTTTTTTGAAAGTTATTACCTGGAATTCACAATTTCCCCACACAACCCAAGCAAAAGAACTGCTAACAGGGAGCCAAGGGAGCTCACTAATTCCCAACACCAAAAAGAAATCACGCAGCCACCAGCCACCACCCAAGTTTCCAAAAAAAATAAATCAATTTCCAAGAGCTAATACCAGGATCTGGGAGGAGAAAAATCAAGCAGCCACTAGCCATTACCCAATCTTCAAAAAAAACATCAATCTTCAAGGGCTAAACAAGGAACTTGGGAGGAGAAAAAAATCAACAGCTACCAGCCGCCATTCAATTTTCCCAAACACAAATCCAAAAGCTAATACAAGAAATTGGATATTTAGCACAGTTTATAGGGAGAGAACTGCCAAGCTCAATCAAGCATAGAGGGGAAGGAAAAGGGGGGAAGGGAGAAAGATGAGAAATGTTTTTGGGTCTTGATTAGTGTTCTAGGTTCTTGATTGCTGATGTCATCCCCTTAGAATCTGGATAGCTTCTATACCTATTTAGTTATGCTACCAGGTAGTTTGATAAGACTTCCCTAGGGTTAGAAAAGTTTGCTCTCCCTAAGCTTTTTTTGTAACAACCCGCCCCGACCACCACACCAGAGGCCTTAGGGTCCTCATCACCAACCAACCGGTGGTCCGACTAAACGAGGTTGGACAAGGGCTGCAGCCCGTGCCAACCCAACCCTTCGCTGAGCCTGTTCTCAGCTACAGTAAGTTGTTGATGGCGGGTCTCGATCCCCCGCCACCCTTGATAAGGCACCTTCAGCAGTCCTCATCACCAACTGAGCTGCAACTCAGTTGGTGATGAGGACTATTGAAGGTCCCTTATCAAGGGTGGCGGGGGATCGAGACCCGCCATCAACATCCCACTGTAGCTGAGAAACAGGCTCAGCCATGGGTGGGGTGCACCGGACTGCAGTCCTTGTCCAACCGCGTTTAGTCGGCCCACCAATTGGTTGGTGATGAGGACCCTAAGGCCTCTGGTGTGGTGGTCGAGGCGGGTTGTTACAAAAAAAGTGCACTTTTTTTTTTTGTAACAACCCGCCCCGACCACCACACTAGAGGCCTTAGGGTCCTCATCACCCAACCAACTGGTGGGCCGACTAAACGCGGTTGGACAAGGACTGCAGTCCGGTGCACCCCACCCATGGCTAAGCTGGTGATGAGGACTGTTGAAAGTGCCTTATCAAGGGTGGCGGGGGATCGAGACCCGCCATCAACATCCCACTGTAGCTGAGAAACAGGCTCAGCATGGTGGGGTGCACCGGACTGCAGGTCCTTGTCCAACCGCGTTTAGTTGGCCCACTAGTTGGTTGGTGATGAGGACCCTAAGGCATCTGGTGTGGTGGTCGGGGCGGGTTGTTACAAAAAAAAAGGTGCACTTTTTTTGTAACAACCCGCCCCGACCACCACACCAGAGGCCTTAGGGTCCTCATCACCAACCAACTGGTGGGCCGACTAAACGCGGTTGGACAAGGACTGCAGTCCAGTGCACCCCACCCATGGTTGAGCCTGTTTTCTCAGCTATAGTGGGATGTTGATGGCGGGTCTCGATCCCCCGCCACCCATGATAAGGCACCTTCAACAGTCCTCATCACCAACTGAGCTGCAGCTCAATTGGTGATGAGGATTGTTTGAAGGTGCCTTATCAAGGGTGGCGGGGGATCGAGACCCGCCATCAACAACCTACTGTAGATGAGAAACAGCTCATCGAGGGGTTGGGGTGGCACCGGGCTGCAGCCCTTGTCCAACCGCGTTTAGTCGGCCCACCAGTTGGTTGGTGATGAGGACCCTAAGGCCTCTGGTCTGTGGTGGTCGGGGCGGGTTGTTACAAAAAAAAGGCCATCAACATCCCACTGTAGCTGAGAAATAGGCTCAGCCATGGGTGGGGTGCACCGGACTGCAGTCCTTGTCCAACCGCGTTTAGTCGGCCCACCAGTTGGTTGGTGATGAGGGCCCTAAGGCCTCTGGTGTGGTGGTCGGGGCGGGTTGTTACAAAAAGTGCACTTTCCCTTTTCTCCTTAGTTTAATGCTTAAAGAATCATATTTTATATTATGCTTTCATGTAGTCTGGGGGAGAGTGGAGAACCATGCACGTGCCACGCACGCACGCATTCGGTAGTGTTATTATTTTAGCTTTCAGTTTATTTAGTTTATCAATTTTTATGTGGCACGCACACACCGCACCCACTATGCACGCACTTACTTGCGAGTGCTACCGTGCCAAATTTCCTTTCGGAATGGAGCCGGGGAAGTCAATTGTGTTAGCTAGGAATTGTGGTTTGGAGTACGATGTCGACTCCAGTGGTGTTCTAATCGAATACTCATGTTTTGCATAGAATTTTGCGTAGAAGCTATTTCTATTTTCATGCTTTGTATCTTTATTCTTATCTAATCTAGTAATTAGAGTTTTATTTTACTCATAGCATGAACCTGTGTCGATCTACCGGTAGTGTAGGTGAGTTGGTAGCGAACGCTAGATTCGTATTTCTCGAGTCGGGAGAAAGAGTTATCTTTCTCGGTGGCTAAGAACTTGCCCCTAGCAACTCTTGAAACATAGGCACCGGGTTAGTTCAAATGCATTAGCATGATGTAGGCCATTCTTTGGACCGTTTGAGCTTTGAGCCAAAACCAGAAATTTACCCTTGCTAACCAATTTTGAGCCTATCCCACCTTTTCTCTTTAGCTCCACCGCTCTCGCTTAAGCCAAGAACAATCAAACCTGTATACGCACGTGTTTTGAGCTTTATAGTATAACTAATTATTGTGATGTGCTGTTTTTGGCTAAGTTGAAGAAAAAAAAGTAAAATAAAAAAGTATTAGCGAGCTAAAAATTGAAAAGATCAGCGCTCCAAAAGAAAAAAATTCGAGTTCTTTATATTCTAATTCAGAAATTCTGAATTTTTTGAGAGAATTACTTTATATTGGGTGTTGGCAATGAAAACATCAGCTTTATTTATATCCGGGGTTTACAAAGTGTATTGCTCAAATGTGTTAGGAGCGTTAGCCTCCGAATTTATCATTGTATATCATACCGCAACCTAAGCCACATATTTACCTGAAAGCCCTATTGACTAGTGTGTAGTTTTACCTAATGCTGTGGAGAGAGTGCGAAAAGTGCGAGCTTATGGCTCCCGACCACCGATGGATTTCGGTGGAGTTAGTTTTCATATCCCGTATTTGCGAAATACTCGTCTGAGCGCGTCTCTACATTCTCCCTACACGTGACTGGCAGATCTCACTTGGTTCAGCTTTTGAGTAAACTAATCTCTTATTTACTATTTTAGATATTTGTAAATTACTTTGCATAGTAGAAATTTCATCTATGAAAGTTTTATGTACGTGAATATTTGATTTCGCATATTACTCCTAGCCACAATCACCTTTCTAACCCTTGTTTTTCCAGTCCGCCGAGAGGTTGTTTACTCGGGACGTGCAAACAGGTAAGTCTGGGGGTGTGATGAGTCCAGTTTATATAGTGATTTCCGGACTCATCTGGGCTAGTTTTCATGCACTTGCACTTCACTTTAGGCCTATATTCAATTCTATTTGATCACGTTGCCCATTTCATTGCTTAATGCACATTTATGCCCATCTTGGTGTGATTTCATGTATTCTGTGGTCTAGTATATTTCATGCAAGTCCAAGGGTTGTGCGACACTCATGATGAGTTCTGGGGGGATTTTCGGTCGAAAAAAGCCACTGGTCGTGCGTTTTCCTTCGCGCAACGACCAGGCGCACGACCACTGGTCGTGGCGTTAATTCCCTTCCAAGATCGAGCGTCGGCGCACGATCATTGGCCTTCTTCGCGCATGACCACTGTCGTGCGCCACTGACCGTAGCGCCTATTTTGCAGTCCAGGACTATGCTACAGGTTCTTCGCGCACGATCAGGAGGCATTTCTTCGCGCACGACCATTGGTCGTGCGCCTGATTCGTGCGCGGTGTTTATTTCCTGCTCCGCCTATAAATAGGCAAGCACGATTTTAGTCGGGATCACTAGGAGTCCGCCGTTTTTTCCGCTCCTGAGCGCCAGCAGTTCGCCACTCCATCGCCGCCTACCTTCGGAGGAGCTCCGGCCGCCATTCTCTTGCATATCTCAAGTCGGAGCATCCTCTAGGCCTCCTCCATTGTTCGTTGCACCTCCAGAGCTCCATTTCAGAGGGATTTCCTGCTGCATATATGAAGTTCTCCGGTGAGATTGTGGCCAGAGAAGATTGACGGAGAAGACGGGTACAATAGAAGAAGGTGACAGCTCTTCCGGACCCCGGGACGGCAGTTGGAGCCCGAGCTCGGACAAGGACTGACAACCCTCGATTCCGGCCGTGAACCTCTGATGAGTCTCTGTGCTTTGGTTGTAATCTCAACCCCCTTTATATTGTAGTGTAGTTTTCCTTTATTATTTGAGTGTATGAATAATGTATGCTAAACCTTGTTATTGCTATTTAGTATATTTCATGTCTATATGAAATTATCTCTGTGGTTTATGCAAGTGAGGAACGCCTCCACCCATCATCCACTACGCAATCACCCTCCACTCCATTACGCCAGCCTACTCTTCCATTTCGTATGACTACTCTTCCATCCGCCAAGCGAAGCGGTGCATTTCGGTCCGTGTTGTACCACCTCGACTCCGCCGGTGGCGAACCATTCCATCCGCTAGCCTACTCGTCCTATCCGCCCTTTCGAAGTAGTGCGTCAAGGCCTACGTAGTCTCCATCCCGCCTAGCGAAGCAGTGCGCTCAAGGCCTGCATAGGAGTAGTTTTAATTTTGTTACTTTTATTTTCCATAACCCAAACAACCCCCCCTTCGCGTTCCATCCGACTGAAGGACTTCAATCTCAAGTCCTCCTCAATAGTTAACTTCCACCTTACTGTGTTCCTTCCGAGATCGATACTTGGGGATTCATTCCCATTTTATATTACTTGAACGATCGGTTACACTGCCGTTTCGTGCCGAAGTCTCGCTACCGCCTATAGCGGTGTGCAGGATTTGCGCATCACTGCTCTGCAAGATCAGCAGAGAAGGGACGATGCTGAAGGAGTTCAGCCCCAAGGGCCTGAACCTCTTGATATGCTGTGGTGGGATCCATGGTTGGGCGGGCAAAGATATCAGCATACAAGGTGTATATGCGGGAGGTTTTGGCGCCTTTGGAGTAAAGGGTAGCAAGATGGTTCCAAGCTGCTTTGACGGTCTCATCATGACGAATGATAGGAAGACACTCATCAGAGAGACTGTTAGCAAGCCTGGCGCGGACCAGAGCATCGCTAGCATCCCAATCATCAAAGGTAGCAGACTCCTTGAGAGGAGGATCATCGGTGAGATGATGTCGTTTAACGTTGAGAGCGTAAGAGGAAGGTGAAGGAGACGCTCCAATCAGGATAATTAGAGCCAGTGAGCTTGGATGAGGTGCCAAGATTGCCAGAAGTAGAGATAGAGGTAGAAGTTGGAGTAGCCCAGGAGTGGAGGTGAGGACGTTCTCAAAAGGGGTACCCATGAGAAGAGATCGGCAGGAGGAAAAGGCAGATCGCGCGGTCTCGCGGCTAGAAGGCCGAAAAATAAGGGAGATCGCGCGGTCTGGAGGAAGAGAGACCGGCCGATGAGAGAGAGAGATCACAACACAAGGATCATTGCAAGCTCTGATACCATGTGAGAACTTGAAAATAACATAATTTTATTTCCAAAAATCTGAGTATTACAAGAGTATTGCCTCCTTTATATAGACTAGGAGGGAAAGAGGAAAAACCAAATACACAATGTGGGACTAAATACAAATACAATACACAAAGTGAGCTGGGTGGTCAGGGCGGTCAGGGAGAGCGAGACCGCAGCAACCTCCGCGTTCTGGAGAGAATATGGGCGGTCACACGCTAGGAGGAAGGTCGTGTGACAGAGAAGGCCAACAGATCGTGAGACCGCTCTGGAGAACACTCCCCCATAAAGGAGATGTCGGGGGTACCAGACCGCTTCTCTTCACATGAAGCGATCTGGTATACCTGAGGAGAAACGGCATTCTGATTCAGGGAGACCGCACAGACCGCGGTTATCCAATTGTTATTTGACTGAGCTGGGGACCGCTGATCTTCATACAACGTGATCTCGCACTTCTGAGGAGAAGGCCGCGGTCTGATGCTGGGGGACCACACAGACTGCTGGCTCAAGACCACGTGGCTTCAACTCTTTGAGATCGCCTGGCTTCAACAAAAGATATTTGAATTATAACGTGTCGCACATGTACAAGAAGAGAAAGAATCATTCCAGAGATTCAAGGGTGATGAAATTGGAAACTTATATACAAGTTTTTGACATGCTATCAACATAAATAGAAAGCGAGCAATAATTCTCTTGGACATTCCAACTAAAGAAGGATCAGAAAGGGAAAGTCACTCAATCACAATTCAATTGAATCGAAAGAAGAATATATACACACAAAAGTCAAAACATTTCCATGCCAACAATATTTCTTCTTCTTCTGGCTGGCTGATCTCTCTCTCTCTCTCACTCTCTCTCTCTCTCTCTCTCTTCTCCTCTCTCTCTCTCTCTTTCTCATCCTGCCCGACAGATCTCTATACAGTATTTCATCAACTACAAGTTGTAGAAAGCTTCTTCTTTCTCCATCTCTGAAAGAAGCTAACAAAGGATACAGAGATCAAGACTAGATCTGTGCTTATAATCCTTGCATCTTCCTCTAAGCAAAGATTCATTTTCTGATAAAGGATCCAGAACACTTAGTGCCTAGAATCCTTAGTGACCGTTGAAAGAGGATTTAAATCAGAAGAATACTATATTTCTCATTTCAGTAAATTGAGTAAAGAGTTTTAAGAATCCCTCTTCAGAGGATTCGGTTTGGTCCAAGATCTCCTTATCAAATGATCTGGTTTTGGTTCTAAGAGTCTCCTTATCAAAGACTCAGTACCTGGTTCTAAGTGGCTCCTTATCAAAAGACTCAGGCAACTGTGATAATTTATTCCTACCAATATGGTAGAAGAGTGGATTTACCCAGATTATGGGGAACAACTATAGCTTTTGTGTCCTCTATTTTGTGAATTTTCTATGCTTGTGTCTTGATTATTTCTATTATTTTGTGATAGTATTAATTTTGGTTGGAATTTTGGATGCCTAGTAAATTGGATTAATTTTATGTACACTTATTAGTAAAAAAAAATCTCTATTCACCCCCCCCCCCCCCCCCTCCAGAGAATACTCGAGGGTGTTACTATGCACTTTCAATATATATATGGAAATTATTTGAATCCTAACGGGTCGTAGTAGGATATAAAGAAAGAAATGCATTAAATACTCATAGGTAATGTAATTGGAAGATATATTAAAGGTATTGACAGGTTGTCAACAGACATAGATGGAAAGCTACAATTCTTATTCTATACTTTTCAATTAAAGAGTCGATCAGAAGAGAAAGTAATTCGACAGAAATTATATACAAAAAGAATGAGATATAGTGTCATTCTTCGTCTTTCTCTCTCTCTCTCTCTCTGACTCTACCCGACAGATCTTTGCACATCAATTCTTCTTCCTCAAGCCGCAGAAAGCTTCTTCTTCCTCTCTCTCTCTCTCTCTCTCTAAAAAAAGCTAACAAAAGATACAGAGATCAATCTGAAAGACTGGATCAGTGCTAATAATTATTGCATTTTCTTCTAAGCAAGGATTTATCATCTTACAAAGAATCCAGAACACTTAGTGCCTAGAATCCTCAGTGAATGTTGAAAGAGGATTCAAACCAGAACATTACACTTCATCTTCTTCTTACTTTAATTCTCATTTCTGTAAATTGAGTAAAGAGTTTTAAGAATCCCTCTTCAAAGGATTCAGTCTTGATTCAAGATCTCCTAATCAAAAGATCTGGTTTGGTTCTAAGAGTCTCCTTATCTAAAGACTCAGTCACTGGTTCTAAGAGACTCCTTATTAAAAGACTCAGTGGTTCTAAGAGTCTCCTTATCAAAAGACTCAGGCATTGTGATAGTGTATTCCTACCAAGGTGGTACAAGAGTGGACTACCCAGATCTTAGGGAACCACTATAGCTTTTGTGTCTTCTGTGTTGTTCATTTTCTGTGATTGTCTCTTGTCCATTTTTAATATTCTGTGATTGATTTAATTTTTGCTGGGATCTTGGATGCTTAGGAATTAGACTTTATTTTATGTGCATTCTTAGTAAAAGTTTTTTAAATCTCTATTCACCCCCTCCCCCCTCTAGAGAATTCTCAAGGGAGTTACTGTGCGCTTTTAATTGGTATCAGAGCTAGGTTGATCAGAAAAAGGTTAACACCCTGATCAAAAGATCCTCTCACTCATATTTTCATATTTCAAAAGAATTTTATGAAAATGAGTTCTAAGGGCTATGCATCCACTAGACCACCAGTATGTAACCTGAACAAGTTTACACTCTGGAAGGCCAGAATAAATTATACATGAATTTTATTTATGAAGACAACTTTAATGTTGTGTTGACATGTCCTATAATGTCTTACAGAAAGGATGTTGGTGGGACCTCAACACAAGAACTGGTTCCCTGATCTAAGTGGATTAAAGTTGAGAAGAAAGTAAAAGCCTGTGATGCTAAGGCTATGAATATATTAGTATCAACTATGACATATGACATATTTCAGAAAGTGGCTGAATGTCAATCTACAAAATAGATCTGGGATTCACTATTCAGATTAGTTGAAGGAAGTTCTGATGAAAGGAAGGATAGGAATTCCCTTCTCATATCCCAATATGAGAACTTTCAGAAGAAGTTTGAAGAAAATCTTGTTGAAATGTATGAAAGGTTCATCATCATAATCAATGAGCTCAAAGGACTCTGGACAAGGAGATCACATTGACTGAGATAAATGATAAGCTGCTTATGTACTTCCCAAGCACTTGGGACTCAAGGATCTGGGCCATCAAAGAGTCCAGATGCCACAAGGAGATCTCTATAGATGTTCTTCTAGGTAAGCTAAAGTCCTATGTGCTGCTGTTAAAAAGTAGGGCTGAAACAGAAGCCAAGGAAAAAGCTTTAACTCCTTCAAGAGAAAGAACAATTGCTTTAAAAGCTTCTGAATCTGAACCTTCAACTTCAGAAGAAGAGATGTTCAATCTTCTAGCCAGAATATTCAAAAACGGGTCAGAAGTGAAGACTCAAGGAGGAGAAGACAAAAACTCCATCAAGCCAAGGTATGATAAGACTCCCAAAAAGGAGATTACATGCTTTGCATGTAGGAAGCCAACGCACATTACAACTGAGTGCCTAGACCTTCAGAAGGAGAAGTCTTACAGAAAGGATTATAAGAAGGTGACATCTAAAAGAAAAGATAAGAATAAAGGAAGAGGATTCGTAGCTGAAACTTGGAGTGACTCAGAATCTGAGTCAAGTTCCTCATATGAAAGTGAGGAAGAAGCTGCTGCTGATGAAGCCTGCCTAATGTCTTTGAAGGCTTCCTCACATGATGAGGAAGATCAGGTATCTCTCTTTGATGATTTTGATTTCTCTTCAGATAAATTCAAAAATTATTTTAAGGAATTTTGCAATGATCATCTAAAATCTCAGAAAGAAATTAAAACTCTTAGAAAATAATTAGATGAATTTAAGAAACAAGATACATGTTATAATAATTATGAATTAAGAGTTGAAGTATCAAATTTGCAAAAAGAAATATATATATATATATATGTTGAATGCTGGAAATCAAACACTAAAGGAAGATCTTATCAAGGCAAGAGCCTTTGAAGATTCTCTCAATGGGAGAAGTCAAAAGCTAAAAGATATCTCAGAGAATTTCTCTAGGAGATTCAAATGTCTTGGTTTAGGAGCAAACCCATCAACTAGTACTGTAACTTTCAGCAAACCAGCTTGGGAGAATCATGTAGTATTTGTTTGACTGGTAAGAACCAACTAAATAAAAATATTGAAATTTGTGAAGAATTACATGATCAGTCTGATAAAGTTACTGGATTTAATAGGGTGAAACCCTAATAATCAGAAAAGAATTCTAGGCAAACATCCTTTAGAAAAACCAATATTTGAATTTCATGCATTCTGCTGATTTATTATAGAGAGATAAATTTTATGCAAATTTCCAATACTAAGGTAATATGTCTTGGTTTGATTGACCAATTCTCTTCCATCCAAAAGGGTATAATGAAATACCACTCTACTCTTTCTTATCACCCTACAATGGTAAAAGAAAAGGTCCCAACGTAACCGGGGTCCCCTCTAATATTTGAATTTCATGTGCAGCTAAAATTAGGGTCACTCTCTCAAAGACAAAAGTTTTGATGGAGCTCTCTAGTTCACATAGATTATATCGTCAAACCCATTTTTCATAGAAAGCCATTGCAAATATTTATTCAAATATTTATTCAGAGCTGCGCGAATACAAATCGACGCACCATTGATTATTACTCGACGACAGCTTCGAAAGCCGTCTGGGATAGTTAATTCGAATAGCACTCGACACAGCGTTGAATTCATATCAACGCATGCGTTGATTCTTCAGTTGTTGCCATTATTCAAAGACACATCGATTGCCACTTAATGCATGATGCACAAATCTTAGCACACCGCTATAGGCGGTAGCAAGACTGCGGCACGAGACGGCAGTGAACCGGTCGTTGTCAAGTAATAATATGAGGAAGTAAATCCCCAAGTATCGAATCTCTCAAGGAACACAGTAAGGTGGAGTTAACGTTCGAGGAAGGACTTGAGATCAAAGTCCTTTGGTCGGATGGAATGCTGAGGGGGGTTGATTTGGTTGTGGAAAATAAAATAGAATGCTACAACTACTCCTATGCAATGCTGTTATGCAATGCTTCGCTTGGCGGGATGGAGGCTAGGCAGGCCTTGAGCGCGCTGCTTCGCAAGGGCGGTATGGACGAGTAGGCAAGCGGAATCGAAATGTGTAGGCCTTGAGCGCACTGCTTCGTTAGGCGAATGGATTACACTGGACGCTATGCAACGCTTCACTAGGAGGATGGATGAGAAGGCAAGCAGATGGAATGGTTCGCACCGGCGGAGTTGAGGTGGATTACACGGGCCGTTAGCACCGCTTAGCTTGGTGGATGGAAGAGTAGGCTCACGGAATGAAATCGACAAAATGAATGACAATAGCGCACCTCATACACATGAATAAATCAAAAGGAATTTCATAAAGATGAAATAAACATTACAGATCTAGATTTATCATGCTCTTCATCCACAAAATATAGAGTTTAGCATACAAACATCATTTTGAAAGAATAAAGAGTAAGAGATTCGACCGTCTCTGAAGCCTTGCTGGGATTCACGGTTGGAATTGCTGGGTTGTCAATCCGCGTCCAAGCTCGGTCCTCAACTGCATCCGGGGTAAAGGAGGGTTGTCACTTCCTCCCAATGGCCCGTCTGCTTCGTGTCACGACCCGGTGATGTCCAATGCTCTCAAACCCTTCCTTGATGATGAAAGTAAGATCCAATCTCTTCCTTGAAGTCCTTAGATGAAGAGAGGAGGCTTAGAATGAAAAAACGCAAAAAAACGGCGCTGGAAAAGACCTAGAAACGAAGAAGTTACGACTGTTTTCGCGGAGCAGCTATTTATAGACAGGTGCAGATTTTTGTTCATGCACGACCAAACGCACGATCGTGCGTAAAAACGCACGACCAAACTCAGAATGCTGTTTTTGGGCCGCAAATGAACGCACCGATCGCAGCCGACCGTGCGTAAAGAAAACGCACGACCGTGCGATTCATGCAGACATGAAAACTGGGCATAATTGATGATCTACCCACCTGCACAGCACCAAACATCAATCATACAGCTGGGAATACCTTTCCAGCTCAATCTAAATACATAAAAAAGGGTTAGGGAGCACCGCGTGCTTACCCCCAACAACATAGCGCACAATTGCATACCAAAATGGGCCCAAGAGTGCACTTTGTGAAGAAATGTGTTCAAGTGAAGTTTAAGCGATAATGAACTAAAAGTGAAGTGCAATGCATGAAAACTAGCCCAGATGAGTCCAAATATGTGTATATAAATGAGACTCATCACACCCCCAGACTTACTCGTTTGCTCGTCCCGAGCAAACTATCTCCCATGTGAAGTAGAAAATCATAAGCTGGCAAAGTAATTGAATATGTGAAGTACAATGCGAAGTCGCTTACACGCGCGCGTTGAAATTTCAGTATAAAAAACTTTTAAACATGCGAAATAGTTTAGAATTTTCTAGATTGCATTTCTACTTATTATTGCTACTCATAATTTGAATCGTGGTGAATCCTTAAATCACGCGTAGGGTGAAAGTAGCTCGATAACTAAGTGGAATATTGCCAGAGATCGAGGATCGGGACAAACTCCAAAGAAATCCATCAATGACGATGGCCATAAGCTTGCCCGTTCACACTCTCTCCACGGCACTAGTTACGTTCAGAGTGTGAATCAATAGGACTTTTAGGTTATGATTTAGGCTTAGGCTACGGTGCGGTAGACAATGATAAACGTGGGGGCTTAGCACACCTAACCCAAATGAGCTCGCAATAAAAACACTATCCGGCAATAATGAAAAATGTGTACACCACACCCCCAAACTTAAACATGAAACTATGGGGTGTGTACACCACCTATTCCCAAATACATTGCTTTGCACTTTTTTTTCATTTCTCTTCACATTTTTTTTTTTCTTTTCCTCTTTTTTTTTTAAATTATAACTTTGCACATATAATAACAAACACAACTATATTTTCAATAACACATTCCCACCACAACCACAAATATACACAGCCTCAACACCCAACTTTTAAATGCACAAATTGCTTGAGCTCAGAATTTGGTGTGCGATTAGGATAGTCATTTTGGCTTTGGTGAATTGAAAGTGGAGCTGAATCAAATGGTAGGGATTAGGCACAAAGGGGCTAAACAAGGATAGAGCGTTTAGGAATTGTGCAAAGGCTCAACCGGGTCAAAGAATGGCCTATATCACACTCGCACAAATGAAAATAACCTATACCCATACTTCGAGAGTCGCTAGGGGCAAGTTCTTAGCCACCGAAAAAGAATATCCTTCCCTCCCGACTTGAGCAATACATCACTAGCGATCGTCTACACACGCACCTACACTATCGTCGGATTCAACTGGATTCACGAAATACGAGTAGAATAAACAGTATTCACGCAATTGGAAAATTATAAAACTAAATGCATGAGAAAAAGCTAATCCTACAAGAATTTCAACACGAGACGCGAGCACTCGACTAGGAGCACTACTAGAGTCAACATGTTACTCCGCCACTCAATCCTATGCCAGCATCATGATCTTTCAATCACACAAAAATAATATTTACCCGAGACGCATAGACAAATAAGCGCGTGCTCAAGTGGGTGTTGTGATGTGCTGTGAAGATGAACAATACTAAATAAATGAGATTAATATACTTCTAGTATGCAAATGATATGTGCACGTGCAGTGGGTAACACATAGCGGCTCTCCCCCAGACTTAATCTAAACAATCGACACAAATGACGTAACCATGAAAATTAAATAAAAGACTAGGGGAAGAAACGTTACCCATGCTCAGAAATGAGCATACCAGAAGATTGGCGTTAGTACAAAGAATCCACTCCAATATCCGCCAAACAAGAAAATCGCCGCGCACCTGCAGGAAAAAGACTCCACGCAAAAATATATATGTAAAACTAAACTATTAGCATGTTAGAGAAAACTAAAGCACAAAAACTTGGGTTGTCTCCCAGCAACGCTTTTGTTTACTGTCCTTAAGCTGGACTTAATACCTGTATTATGCAGTTTTAATAACATTGTCTAAACATAAAAGAGATAATAATAAAGTCTACTTATTATTATTACACATCCATCGAAGAAATCAACTATACGTTGATTTAAAGTAGTAACTAGAAATGAATGAAATGGGCCCGAAGACCCAGCAGTAGGGGCAGAAAGTAGGATTTATCTTCCATCCCCAAATTTCTTTCTTTTTCGCCTTCTTCTTCTCTTCCGACATTAGCTCAGGATATGAATATCTTTTGCCTCCCTGCAGCCAATCCTTCAAGGGAAACATCATCACTGCACTGTATTTCCCCTGCCAGTATTGGTTTTCAGCATTACCCAAAAATGGGTCAACATACTCAAAATCCTGCATGGATGGAAAAGAATAAGCATTAAAAATATCAGGAAGAGGAGATAGAGGTGGATCAGCAGTAGAGGGCATTTCAGATTCGGCTTCCAAAAGATTTACCACTACTGAATCCCCCTGCATATGTTCAAACCAAGAAGGATGGTCAGGAAACAAAATAGAAGAAAGACATAAATAATCTGTAATTATGGGAGTGATCCAGGTTTCACTCCCGGCAGGATCCAAGGATAGATCACTATCATCATCGTAAATATCATAGCAAGGGGAACTTGAGAACTCAGGGGCCTCAGTGGTGGTTTGGACCTCCTCGTCCCATGAAGAAGTGCAAACCTCCTCATCAGAGAGAGTATCCTCCTCATCCCACCGAGGTGCACCATCGTGTTCAAAGTATTCATTCTCCCCTTCAGGGAAAATGACATTCTCATCCCACTTTGGAGCATCCTCCGAGTCAGAAGCATCACCCCACTCCTTCACTTCGATAGAATCATAAAGAATGTGTGTAGAAAAATCTTGCAAAGAAACTGGAGGAACAAAACGATTTGGTTCCTCCGTAAAAAGATCTGCTAATGCCTCCCCGATGGAAAGAATACTTTCCACATCCCACTCAGGAGCATCTAGGAGCTCCCATTCCTCTCCTTATTGGCCGACAGATGAGTGATCATCATCATTAGGAGTGAAGCCATACACAGGGAGTGAGGAGTCCATGCACGAGATAAACTCGGGGATAGAGGGCACGATTGCCTCCATGGGTAAAGAATGTGTGGTAGGAACAATGTTGTCATGAGTGGAGGAGTAGCGGTCAGGATTGAAAAGACTAGGACAGTCCTTCAATTCATGACCCTCTCCTCGACACAACAAGCAAACAACATTCCTACACTGCCTAGCATTTAACTCCTTCATTTGGTCTATATAATAGACCATCATGTCGTAAGTGCCAGGAGAAATATCCCATGAAGACATTTTCAATACTTAAAGCAGATAAAATGAAACTGAAATTCTTTGCAAGGAAATTTACATAAACTGATAACACTACTTGGATTAAACTTGCCTAAAACTTAAAAACAGCAGAGGAAGAAAAAATAACAAACAGTATATAATTACAAAGCAAACAAAAATAACAAAGCGGCTATACACACTGGGAAGAACTACTATCTCTCGGCTCTCCCTCTCAGGAAAACTCACACGTCTGTGTTCCCCGGCAATGTCGCCAAAAACTTGATGCGCAAATCTTAGCATACCGCTATATGCGGTAGCAAGACTGCGGCACGAGATGGCAGTGAACCGGTCGTTGTCAAGTAATAATATGAGGAAGTAAATCCCCAAGTATCGAATCTCTCAAGGAACATAGTAAGGTGGAGTTAACGTCGAGGAAGGACTTGAGATCGAAGTCCTTTGGTAGGATGGAATGCTGAGGGGGGTTGATTTGGTTGTGGAAAATAAAAGAGAATGCTACAACTATTCCTATGCAATGCTGCTATGCAGTGCTTCGCTTGGCGGGATGGAGACTAGCAGGCCTTGAGCGCGCTGCTTCGCAAGGGCGGATGGACGAGTAGGCAAGCGGAATCGAAATGTGCAGGCCTTGAGCGCACTGCTTCGTTAGGCGAATGGATTACACGGGCCGCTATGCCACGCTTCACTAGGCGGAGGGACGAGAAGGCAAGCAGATGGAATGGTTCGCACGGCGGAGTCGAGGTGGATTACACGGGCCGTTAGCACGCTTAGCTTGGTGGATGGAAGAGTAGGTAACAGAATGAAAAATCGACAAAATGAATGACAATAGCGCACCTCATACACATGAATAAATCAAAAGGAATTTCATAAAGATGAAATAAACATTACAGATCTAGATTTATCATGCTCTTCATCCACAAAATATAGAGTTTAGCATACAAACATCATTTCGAAAGAATAAAGAGTAAGAGATTCGACCGACTCCGAAGCCTTGCTGGGATTCACGGTTGGAATCGCTGGGTTGTCAATCCGCGTCCAAGCTCGGTCCTCAACTGCATCCGGGGGTAAAGGAGGGTTGTCACTTCCTCCCAATGGCCCGTCTTCTTCGTGTCACGACCCGGTGATGTCCAATGCTCTTCAAACCTTCCTTGATGATGAAATTAAGATCCAATCTCTTCTTGAAGTCCTTAGATGAAGAGAGGAGGCTTAGAATGAAAAAAACGCAAAAAATGGCGCTGGAAAAGACCTAGAAACGAAGAAGTTACGATTGTTTTTGCGGAGCAGCTATTTATAGACAGGTGCAGATTTTTGTTCATGCACGACCAAACGCACGACCGTGCATAAAAACGCATGACCAAACTCAGAATGCTATTTTGGGCCGCAAATGAACGCACGATCGCAGCCGACCGTGCGTAAAGAAAATGCACGACCGTGCGATTCATGCAGACATGAAAAATGGGCATAATTGATGATCTACCCACCTGCACCCACCAAACATCAATCATACAGCTGGAATACCCTTCCAGCTCAATCCAAATACATAAAAAAGGGTTGGGGAGCACCGTGTGCTTACCCCCAACAACATAGCACGCAATTGCACACCAAAATGGGCCCAAAGAGTGCACTTTGTGAAGAAATGTGTTCAGTGAAGTTTAAGCGATAATGAACTAAAAGTGAAGTGCAAATGCATGAAAACTAGCCCCAGATGAGTCCAAATATGTGTATATAAATGGGACTCATCAATGCAACGTCGACATGTTGAGCGCGTGCAGAATTTTCTTCTAGAAGATACTTTGACCTATTTTGGTGCGCTGAATCTACTCCTTTTTGACGTGTTTCAAGTAAAACCCTAAGTTATGACGAATTGTCTTCAAAAAGTAACACGGTCATTAGACTTTTTCACGCTTTCGAATTTTGCCCTCTTTTGCTCTCTTGCCTTTTGGTTCCCCTTCTTTCCTCTTCTCTAGTTTTGTTTGCAGGTACTTTCAATGGTGCCTCCGAAAGTTAATTTGGTTTTGATGTCGACATTGAATCATTTAATGTCACAGCTGATAATTTCAAGGGCATTCTAGCCCTTTTCCAAACCGCAAGACTCATCAAGTTAATATCAACTAGAAGCAAGATTTAAACGTAGAATTAACAAAGCTGACAAACGGTATCCATATCGACACAGATGGATCTCTTCGAGGAAAAATCTCTAATAATGACATCCACATCACAGAGGAAACACTGAATCTCAACATTTGATCTGCCAATAAGTGATGATTCATCAGAACTATCAGCACAAGAAATACAACAAGTTCTGTAGGCTATGAACTTCAACAAGGACAATACAATCAATCTAAAGAAGATGACTTTTCCGAAGAATATAGATTTCTGGCGGACATAGTAGGCAAAGTTTTACAATGCAAAAATCTCTATGCATGATGCATTCCAAAACAACAGCTGCAAATCATGGGGATTTTGGTTCTGAATAAAAGAATCAACTGGGGAAGATGCCTACTAAAATTGATCGGTCATAAATATACTCATAAAGAGAATGTATAGATGTAGCACATGACTATTATTTTTGATATTTTTATGTGTGTAGTTTATCATTGTTTCAGGATCTGACTTCTTCATATAGAGGAAGATTGTTAGGATGTTTGCCCACAATATTTCTGATTTGAAGAAGTCCTCAAGTCAAGAATAAACACACTTTGTATTTGATGTATGTGTTTAGTTGTGTTGATTTTAGGAATAGATAGTGTAAGCCTTGCATAGGACTAGACTTAGTCTCATCATACATTGTTTGCCAATGTAATCCCTCATTGTGCAAAACCACCATATCGACCTAAGATCTAGACTATGTTTGACTTGTCACTTACACATAAACAACAGGAAGAAAGGTCTAGAAAGTTGGGTAGAGCAAAAGATCAGAATTCAGGAAGATCAGAATTTGTCCAAGTCAAATTTCATCTTGAAGAGGTATCGATATCGGCTTGATAATAACCTTAATCTTCAAGATGATATTGTCTTGAAGATACTCAGCTAAAATCTCAGATCATCTTGATAGGAAGAAGCAGTTCAAACTCTATATATCATCTTGATAATACATAGTTCAAGACGATATCTCTTTGACAGGTATCAGTTATTCAAATATCGTCTTGAAGAAGATCAACAAGATAGTTATCGTCTTGACAGAGCTGAAGTTTATACACATCATGTGATGACTGAAAGTCTTTCATAAAGAAGTTCTCACACTAAGTAAAGATCGTGGAGATAAAGGAATATCATTTGGAAGCACTTTATTGAAGATGAAATTACTCTAAGTTAATTATTGTCGAGACGAAATGAAATGTCATCGAGAAGTCTAAAGGACAATTCGAAGCATGTTGAGTTGAGAATGATTAAGTCCATCTCGTCAAGATATGGTTCCCCTATTGCCAAAACAAAAGATCAGATCTAAGAGTTAAGTCTTATCATCTGGACAAGCAGAAATGTCGTCTTGATAAGTTTAACAATCAATTTGTAGGCAGTGGTTGTGTTGAATTCAGATATCATCTTGATAAGATGAAATGTCATCTTGATAAGCTTAACAATCAACTTGAAGACAGTGGTCGTGTTGAATTCAATATCATCTTGAAGAACACAAGTATTGTCGATATGAGGTTTTATCAGCTTGATGGTTATACATCTTTGTTAGAAGTTAACTCCAAGTCAGGAGAGTTTGCATCGGTTTGTAGACTCAAATGTCATCTTGAAGAAGTGAATTATCATTGAGACGGCTTGCATATCATCGAGACAATCAAAGTGTTGGAATTCAAATCTCTGTCGCTGCAGATGTCCTAGTCAAAAAAGACATTTAAGGAAAAGTATATCTGACATATAGTCTGGTGGATTTGACCATTGATAATCTCTCTAATATAAATACATATGATATGCGAAGAGAAAACCATAATCTTAAGAATCGGAATAAATCAAAAAGTATTTCTGAAGAACAGTCACAAACTCCAAGTACAGAAAAAATATCAAGAAGGAGACACTGAAAAGATTAACTCAAGTGCTCTAAGATTACTCCAGGTTATTCACTCTCAAATCTCTCAAAAGCGCGTCATTTTCTCGGATATCTAGGTTTAGATCAGATCAAGCTTTCAAAGAAGATAATATCAAGATATGTTGCTGATCCATGAAGGTTGTTATCATACAGCCAAGAAGACTTAATTATTCAAGATCTATTCTTTGAGTCTAAGAAAGTTGTAACAATACTTATTCTAGTTCTTCTATAAGATCTCTCTGAGATCTGAGTGTAAGGTCATGTGTGACATGATGTATTGTCTGTATGAGCTGAGTAGGATTCAAGATTAAATCTGAGCTACATGAGTTGTAAACTCTGAGAGTATCCTGTATTTGGGATCTTAGGTAGGGTCATGTGTGACTGAGGTAGGTTCTGGATTGAACCTGAGGTAGGATTCCAACTGTGAATATCTGAGTGTAGGATCGTGAGCTAGAGGATCTGAGGTAGGGGATCAGCTAGTATCCATGGGGTAGGAGTTATCTATGAGTTGTAAGATCTGTGGATCTGAGGTGTTTTGGTTGAAGTGGTCGAGGCTAGCAACAATGCTATATAGGCTAAGGGGAAAGTGGACTACCAAACTCGGGAACCACTATAGCTTTCTATGTTTGTGGTTTTTTGTGTTTGTCCTTTTAATACTTTCATTATTGCGCAATTAGTATTAAATAGGCCCGGCATCACCTATTCACCCCCCTCCCCCAGGTGAAGATTAGACTATCACATAACTTTTAGGTATCTAGTGCTATTTCTTTTCAACAAATTGTATCTTAAAATTAGGATGTTTACTTTATAAATCTCGCTGCATTGCTTACTACTTATGCTCAATCATGCCTATATTTTTAACATGTGGTATCTAAAAACTTTGCATATTGCATTCTATTCTCTACATAGCTCTCATTAATTCCTATTGCATAAACTCACATCTACCCTCTTTTGGCACTATCAAAAAGGGGGAGAATAAAATTACATAAATTTAATAATTTAGGGGGAGTACAATAAAAGAATTCATAGAAATCATCTATGTGTGAGGAGTATCATAGGAGGTGCATACTTTACTCTTTGCGCGATCATGAAAATCCTTCACTAAGTGGACCCAACTTAATCTCACAACTATACACTTTTCCCTACCCACTTTTGTTAATAACAAAAGGGGGAGAAATATCTGAAAAATCTAGTAGAATAGATATTTATGGGGAGTAAATTATAAGGGAACACTTATGTAGGGGGAGTACTCGTATATGAAGAGTATGCATTATTGCATTAAAATTTATCACGATTCATACATGTTATTCATGCATATCTTTTACCGCACATTTCTATAAACACTAGTCTAATTAAAAAAAAAACTCATACAAGTATTTGTATCTATCAAAAGAGGGAGTTTGTTGGAGCATGCATTATGCATCTCTTGATTTGAGAATAACAAATACCATAATGTATTTGATATAGTCTTGTGTGTTTCTAGTTTGTAGGTCAAACAGGTACAATACCCATATGAGTGCGATCTAGAAAAATGGAGCCAAAGTCTGAAAAGAGGTAACGTTACGCGGGCGGCAGCTTATCGCCGTGAAGGGAATAGCTTATCATCGAGAAGGAATGTTGACGTGATGGGAAAGATAGCACCTGGCGGTAAATTTATGCGAGCGGTAGCTTACTGTTGAGAAGGAATGTCGATGAGAAGAAATGTCGGCGAGAAGGGAATGTCGACAAGATGGTGTGGCACACATCGAGCAAACGCTGCGCAATATCAATGTTCGTCATCATTTTATTAGAGAATATATTAAGAAAGAGAACATCAAAGTAAGTTTTGTAGGGACGGAAAAACAAATCGCTGACATATCAATGTTCTTCATCATTTCGTAATGTTTAATGTGCATTAGGGCTTGTGCATTTAGGGCGTGGTACCATTATTTGAGAGAGGCTCGTCTCCAGAAATCAAGAGAACTCCCTTGGGAAAACATGAAGATTGAAAGGACTTGCTGAAGGGAAAGTACTACCATGCATATTCAACACGAAGGACGAACGCAACAAGAACACCAATTCATACTTCGCCTTCGTCTTCACCTTCAAAAATCATTGGGGTGTTTTCTCTTACATATTTTATATTTTGTAATCTCTTTTGTTTTATCTTTTGTAACGGGAGTAGAGAAATCGTTTGGGAGAACGTCGGATTCGGGAAGGATTTGGGGGAAATACGTTGTGGTTGTTGGCGACTAAGTCTTGTAAAACTTAGGGGAAATTCGTAGCGTATTGTGGCGACTAGGTCTAAGTTGAGCTATGGGTGGCTAGAGACCTTATCTGGAGTAAGATAGGTTATATCCAACTGGTTCTTGGGAGAAGGGTCGATATAGAAAACGAAAAGGATTTTTCTATTCGCCTTGATTTCAAGCATCATTGATATCAAACATTTTTTTATTCATTTCCAAAGAAATAAAATCATGACTCTCTTGTCTTATTATCTTAATTTTATTTCCAAGTTATAAAAAGTTTAAATAATATTCTCCCGAAGTCTTATTGCAAAATATATTGAAAGATTCTTTTGTGTGGAATAATTCAAGGAATTCAATCTCTGTGAGCTAGCACCCGGCAGTAGCACTTACCGTCGGCTGTAGTGAAGAATTATTGAATTATATCATTTGTTAAAATTAATCTTCAATATAATCTTTTCTGAATTATTAAAAATTAAGTTTTTGCCCTGGTCTGTCAATAGCGAAATTCCGCCTTTTGTTTTACTAAACGCACCCCAATTTGACCTGCTAACAGCCAAACTCCGTTGTTTGGAGGGGCTACCCGCAGACCACCAGGTAGAGGAGTAATTACACCTCTTATTCTATGGACGAGTGGTTTACGAGAGCACCGCTCGCGAGAGAGGTGAAATTCGTCGAATCGGAAAGACGAGTTCATCGAGAGGGTTTCGTCGAACGGAAAGACGAGTTCGTCGAGCGGGCTTTGTTGAACGGGGAATGGAATTCATCGAGCGCTGAACTGAGTTCGAAGATCCCAACAAATGCTCAGCGTTCGTCGAACGTAGGACGGATCTCGTCGAACCCTAAGACTTGGAAGAGATCCGACTCGCTTGCCTTCTTGCGAGCAGCCGGCGAATACCCGGCTCGCTCGCCTTCTACGGCAGCCGCGGCGAGTACCCGGCTCGCTCGCCTTCTTGCGAGCAGCCGGCGAGTAACCGGCTCGCTCGCCTTCTTGCGAGCAGCCGGCAAGTACCCGGCTCGCTCGCCTTCTTGCTGGTTGACCTTGAAGCTCGGGCTCGCGGGGACACAGCTCGCGCCCCTTCCTACGAGTGACCTTTGACAGCTCTAGTTCGCCTTCTTTGTTACCTCCTCCATCTGTTGGATTTAAAACTCCCTTTGGGCGAAGAGACCTGTGAAGACCCTGCTTGCCCTCTTACTAGTGACGTCCATCGATGTCGGGTCTCGCGCTTCTTCCCTGAATTCTTCCGCTGAGGCAAGCGCTCGTCCCAGCGAGTCCGCTGGGACGGGATAGATTTTCTGGGGACGGCCGTCGGAGCTGACGCCTGACGTTCGTCTAACTGAGAAGCGAGTTCGTCGAACGTGTTTCGTCGAATGGAAAGAGGAGTTCGTCGAACTCAGGACGGCTTTCGTAGAACGGAAT
The DNA here is from genome assembly GCA_033032865.1 of Dactylorhiza incarnata. Taxonomy (NCBI): domain Eukaryota; kingdom Viridiplantae; phylum Streptophyta; class Magnoliopsida; order Asparagales; family Orchidaceae; genus Dactylorhiza; species Dactylorhiza incarnata. The sequence goes on along the minus strand of JAWHQI010001544.1, from coordinate 5,856 downwards.
TCGTCGAACCCTGAACAGAATTCGTCGAACTCAGGACCGCTTTCGTCGAACGGAATTCGCTGAACCCAGAAGTAGATCGCGAGGATCTGGCTCGCCCACCTTCCTCACGATCGGTCGGCGAGCGCTCAACTCGTCTGTCTTCACGTGGGCTCGCCAATTTGAAGCGTGACGTTCATCGAACTGAGAAGCAAGTTCCGTCGAACGTCAAAACTCGAAAAGGATCTGGTTGGCTTAGAACATCATCGTAAGCGAGTCGACGCGCCCTGGCTCGCCCCTCTCCCTGCCAGCGGTCGGCGGGCGGCTAGCTCACCTTTCATATTATTTTTGTGTTGGTTACTCCTTAGTCTTTGTTCACCTCTAGGCGAATATCGGGGTTGTACACAATCCCCGCTCTTCCCGAGGCTTTTTAGGCTCGCGAAGAACCGTCCAACCCCCGGTATTTGCCGATCCGTGGTGATGTGCCGAGAATCTTTCGGTGGCCCCCATGCCTGCACTATAAATACCACTCTTCTGACCGTCATTCGAACTTTTTATTCTTCGCTCCTTTTCTTACTCGCCGCGAGCCCCAACGCGATGCCGAAAAAAGATGAAATGTTGGCTCGCATGAAGGCCTCGCAAGCGGCCCAGAAGGGGAAAGCCGCCGCCACCGCCTCATGGACTTCTCCGCGGCGTTCTCCTCCTCCACCCTCCATCAGAACGGCAAAGGCCGTTCGGCTCCTGGCCGGCGAGGGTGGGTCCTCTCCTTCGCCGTACTCCCCCATGATGGGCTCGTCTCGCAGGTACTATCATTAAGCTCGCTAGTTTAATGTCTTACTCTTTCAACCTAACTTGTCCTACTCGCAGAACGCTCCTCTGGATGAGAATGCCTTGGGGAGGTCAATCACAGAGACCACATCCCATCCACTGGCAGGGCTGGTACTCCGCTCGTGGATGTGAGGGCTCTCGACCTGCGGGGCTCGCCTTCGCAATGAGGTGAGTGACTTACCTTGCCTTCCTTCATACCTCTTGACTTGCCAAATCACGCTTACTCCTTGTGCAGTGTCCCCTTCCGCAGACCTGGAAGAACAAGATCCTCCTCCTGCGGAATCGCCTACCCCGCCGAACGAGACCATCATCACTCCTGGATTCGGCCTCCGGGACAAAGGATCCCTGGAGGGACGTTGATTGCCGAGCCCGGGCTCGATGCTAGACCCGCGCTCGCTCCCGGTCTGGGTAAGGCCCTCACCCCTGCCTTTGTAGAAAGCATTCCGAGGCCAGCCAGGCACATCTTGCCAGCGGCCCAGTACTCAAATTCCTCCACTAGGTTAGACTGTCGCTATTGAGTGTCATTTTCCACCTTCTGCTGATTTCTACTCCGCGGGTGGCTACATGACCCCGCTCACTGAGTCAGAGTCTGAGCGCTGGAGATATCTCCACCCCCTTCGTCGAGTCAGGTCGCAGATTTTCTGGGGACCCCAGTGATCCGGCGCGAATGAAGAGGTGGGTCACCGAGATATTCCAGATGCATACCACTCTGCTGAGGGATCTACACGAACAGAATAGGCTGGACAGGCTCGCAAATGAGGAAAGATTTTCCGCAATGGAGGACGCGAATGCGCGCATCCTCGCCGAGGTGCGGCCAACCGATCATGGCGATGCGACCTCCCCCGGGGTGTACATTGCTCGGATTGACGATTATATGCGGCTGACGAACCAGGCGAACCAGTCGCTTCGCGAGTATCACTACCCACAAGTCCCCCCTCGCTCTGGTGTACGGGGTCGCGGTCGCTGGAAGTGGTTGCGATATTAAGAACTCTCGTTTTGCATTTTATTATTATTTTTCTCCCCCCTCCTTTCGTAGGGAGGAGGGGTCGCGAACAATTTTATAAGTCTGTAATAATGATACCTTGACTCGCTGGCGAGCCCTTATTTTCCCTGTTTATTACCTTTTCTTTCGCCATGTCTGGCTCGCTCATTTGTTGGTTACTTTTATACTTCTATTACTCGCACTCGCGTTCTGCCCTCGCGTTTTGCTTTATTTCACTGTCCAGCGCTAGCTCGCCGACGATTAACGGAGGAAGTTCGGCCAGGTGTCGACTCGCCGGGAGCGAATAGGACCCCCCGGAGGCGGAAGAATAACGCGCGAATCCGCTAACCGCAGACACCAGCGCTTCGACTTCTTCCCGCCTTTTCATTTCTATAAAAATAGTCGGTCTTTTTTCTTTTCAACCATCGCATTTACTATTCTTCCTTCGCGCTCCTCCTCTCTCTAACTCTCTCGCAAACCTAGCTCGCTCTCACGGCTTTCGTGATTCGCAGTTTCAAAGCATCATGGTCGGCGACGCGGAAGCTGAGGGGCGGGCCAAGTGCTCTGGGGCCTTCCTTGAGGGCCTTTTTTCTGCGCCAAACCTCACGAGGGAGGAATACCAAGCTACCGTCGATCAGTACATCCACTCTGGATTCGTGGCTCGCTGCCCCACTGAGCGAGACACCATCAGCGACCCACATCCCGACAAGCTCGCTATCCCCATTGCTCATTTCGAGAATGGGCTTGATGGCGTTAAGTAGAATTTTCGTACCCCGCTTGAGATGGGATTATCCTCAAGTAGAATTTTTCGTTACCTCGCTTGAGATGGGATTATCCTCAAGTAGAAACTTAATTGTCAAGAAAACACAGATCTCTCTCAAGTAGAATTTTTCGTTACCCCGCTTGAGATGGGATTATCCTCAAGCATGCACTAGCCCGGCTCGTTCTTCACGGCTCCACCGGAATGCACGTCAGATGAACGAAACCTCGACCGCCTTCTTCACGTCACGCCGGGGCAAGAGTGGCCGACCAAGTAGAGGGGTGGTGGACGGCCCAAAATGGGGGTGGCCGTCGGGTAGGGTGCTGCTCGGGCCGGCGGGTGGGTGAGGGTGGCCGGCTGTGTTGAAACGGAGAGGAGGTCGGGTAGGGGGCTGCTCGGACTGACGAAGGGAGATGGTGGTCGGCGGTGTTGAAGAGAGGAGGTGGTCGGCGGTGTTGAAGAGAGGAGGTAGTCAGGTATGGGGCTGCTCGGCTAGAGGGGAAGAAAAAGCATACCGTGGAGGAAGGGGAGAGGAAGTTGGCGGCTAAGAGGAGAGGAGGGGGCTAACGAATACTTAGTGAGTTAGGGTTTCAAGCTTTTTTTATCTCATACGAATTGAATCCTTCATACAATCATGCCTATTTATAGCTTACATACCTAAAGTTTGGCTATACGAAGCCCAAATGAAAAATTAAAACAAAACACATATAAATTGTTTTTAGCATAAAACATAAAATTGGAAACTAGTTAATTAATAAATATAATATGATAATTAATATTATCAGTTAAATATTATTGCGCCGCGGACGGAAGTTGTAGCGGCGTTGGCGCTCATCATGATGAAAGTCCGTCGGGGTGGCGCCGTCATCCATAAGCTGGGCGTCACCATTGTCTTTGTGTTGCGGGCCGTCATCCGTAAGCGTGGCGGCACCAAGGTCTTCAAGTTGCGGGCCGTCGACGCCATCAGGGCTGTGACTCCCTTCTTGGCTGAAAGTGCGCCAAGTATGTTTGTTTCTTGACCCTTATATTCCTGACTCGCTTTGCAAATGACGCTCTAACCCTGTTGACTTTTCTAGGTGCTCAAGTACTTCGGCGTTCTGCCAAGCCAGCTGACGCCAAAACGCAATCGCCGTTGTGGTCGCATTTGCCAGTTACCTTAGGGCGGAGAAGATCGAGTTCAGCCTGTCGTCTTCCGCAAGGTATTCTCATTTCGCGCGTACAAGGACGGGACGGCTCATTTCGCGAGCCAGCATGTCACTGTCTGCGAGACGGTGAACAAGTCCCACTATTGACGCAGAAGTTCGCCTAGTGAAGGGCCCTTTCGGCAACATCTCCTACACCCCCACCAGCGAGACGAGGCCGCTTATCGCCCTCCGGCCTCACTAGGGGGGTGTGATGCGAGCTTGTACCGGTTCCTCAAAGGAAAGAACTTTGAGGTCGCTTTCCTCCGAGAGCGGGTGGACCTGTTGCCGCCTGTCCTCCAAGGAGAAGGTTTGACTCACGCTCACCCATCTCCCACTCCTCTCTCCTTCGATTGGCTAATGCTCTTAGTTATCTTTGCAGGTGAGCGTGACCTTCCACTCAACCCTCCGCACGCACCTCCTTCCTCCCTTACCTCTGGTGCGCTCACGAGCGTGGCCGTCGAGGCCTTCCGCGATGTCCCGATCTCCTCGTCGAGGAGAAGAAGGACCCCTTCCTCCCACGCCGGCCTGCCTCGCAGGCGGCGGCGAAGATGACCAAGAAAGCCACCTCCGCCGCCAAGGCAAAGGAGGTCGTGGACCTCTCCGAATCCGACCTCCCCTCTTCTCCTGCAGCGAATCAGGAGCCCGCCAAAGAGGGTGGAGAGCAGGGGGAGACGGCCGCCAAGCCCAAGCCGACGAGCCACATGAACTTCGGGCTCGGCATGAAGCTTGCGGACGCGGTTGGCGAGCCAGTGTTCGCGTGGAACCCTGATCAGAACAAGATCGTCTGCTCCTCCCTCCTCCTTCCTGGGTGGAGGGTGACAAAGTCGGAGGTGAGGCGTTTGCCCTCACCTTCGGGCTTTATGGTCGCGAGGATGCCTCCCTCTTCTGGGCCTATACCAAAACAGAAAGCGGGCTGTGTACGACGGCCATGCGGGCCCAGTTCCAGGCGATGAGAGCTTACCCATATGGTGGGTCGCCGCTACTTCAATGCGGACAAAGAAATCAAAGAGCTCAACGTTGAGCTCCGGAAGTCCGCTGACAAGGTCGCCGAACTTAAAGGGAAGGGGCCTTGTCTGAGGGCCTCCTCGCCAGCCTTGAAGGCAGGACTGGTAAGCAGTGCTTTGCAAAAACCTTTTCCTGGTCTCGCTCCGCTTTTCCTTTGCTAACCCACTTTTGCAGGATGTCGAGTCCGTCAGCCAGCTTCACGCGAGGATCACCGACCTGGAGATGGAGAACGCTTGCCTCAAGGCCCAGGTTCGCGATCACGACTGGCGGTGCTTCCCCCGTCCTCCTCCGGATCTGGAATTCGCGGTCTAGTCGCCGAGAGGAAAAGGAAGCCGATCGCAAGAGGCGATGGAGATCGCGGAGTTCGTCCTCGACACTCTTAAAGGGGCGGACATGATCGTTCCCGACGCCATGGAGTCATGCGGAAGAAGTCGTCCCCGACTTGTTCGCGCCAATCTCCGAGGCAGAGGATCGCGAGAATGATTAGAGAGCCACCTGGTGATCCGCCTTAATTTTTGCTGTTATAATGTAAAAACTTTTTTCTTTTTGCGGCGAGTCCGCCGTTGGACTGTAATCTTTTGTGAGGAATGAAAGGAAACATTTTGTCTATCTTTCCAATGTTATTTCCTTACTTCTTATTCGCATGCGCTTTTTCATTCGCGCTGCAACGATCCTGATTTCTTACGCTCATTCCTTTAAAACTTTTGTTTGATGCTCGCGCCCGCGTCTATTAATGACAATTTTCCCTTCGCCATATTGTACTTAGATCGTTCTTGCCTCCCTCTCTTCTGCGGCGACGGTAAGACTCAGGTTGTAGAACCTTATCCTTGCTGGGGGTGCACTCTGCTGGGGAACCTTGCGAGCGGGGCCAGTATTAGCCTACCTCGCTCGCACTCCCCTTTTGCGAGCTCTTATCGTTACCCATGGACCACCGCGAAGACGGGCTTCTTTCTGGCTCGCCCTCTTTACTCACGCCACTGAAATTCACAAGTAACTTTGCGAATCAGCGGACTCGGTCGCTCTGCCGCGAGCTGTTCCCTCATGCGAACGGGCCCTGGTCTCGCCTCGCCCGAGCTTTGAGGTCGCTTGCGAGCCAAATCTCACACTATGAGTAACCTATT